>JAOPHQ010003206.1:0-80800 GCA_030340625.1 Merluccius polli | reverse complement strand
ACTCAGTCAAGCACAGCCCTCCATGGAACGCACAACAGAATCCAAACTTGGGATTAACCAAAAACAAAAGACAAATCCTCAAATTTGGCACAGCAACATGGAAAGAATAAAGTAAATCAAGTAAGGCTGAAAACAATGATATGTCACAGGATAAGGAGGCCACGAGGAACCAGGGAAATGGTCAGAAATCAAGCACTTGGACAGACATGACTCTCATTGCAAACACAAAAATGAAAATGGTGGAGGGTTTTTTTTGTTTGTTTTTGCAGCAATTACTGGGAGCACTTTAAATCACAGGTCGTGAACCAGGTTTTGCGATCGTTACTCGTAACAACAACCAGTAACAACGGCAGGAAACGAAGAAGAAAAAAACGAAAACTTATTTTTTCCCTTTGAGGACTTTTTCTTCCCCTTCGCCTTTTTTTCTTAAATAGGCAACAAAAGTTAAAAAAAAGTATAATAAATCTCTTTTGACATGTTTAAATATCAATGGAAAACATTCACATGAGGAAGAAAGAAACAAACATAAAGATCAACATTTGTCATGACACATCACACAACTGCACTTGCACATTTACAACATCCAACACACACACACACACACATCCATCCATTCGAGCTCGATGCAACAGCATAGCGGTGGATCACACAAGTGCACAGACAGCACACAGTAGGAGTTTGTAAAACACTCACACAATCAAAGACCCACTTTTTAGAATCTGTTGTCATGTAGAGATACACATTAGCTAAGACATTAGCTAACCGGGCTGGCAAAAACCACTAACTGTCTAGCAGCCGTTGTTGTTGTTGTTGTTGCCCGGCATCGCAGCTTTCTCTTCACCGACAAACCATAAGCTCGGAACTACGACACAGAAATAGCAACGCTTGGAAAAAGGAGAAACCTGACATGACATAGCTAGTTTTTTTAATCTTATTTTCACCAAGTTCATGGGCTCTGTGTTTAATTCCAGTTTAAATAAAGTTCTGCACAAGTTGACCCTGGCCAAGGTCAACACGCTCTTTGCGTCTTGCTTTCCTTGTAATTGCCCACAAGACAGTCAGGTATTATCAACATCGTATCACCGTGGCGTATATAGTCACCTTCTGTTGTAGCTGCGCTGGTGTCCTGTCTACCTGTTTTTGATTGTGCTGGGTAAACTCTGCTCCTGCACCGTGTGGGATAGACGACAGGGGGCTATGGTGCGCCTAACCTAATAAACCGTAGTTCTGAATGGGCACCTACAGACATACATGACCTGGCAGGGTGGAACGTTGGATTTACCGCCGGCGGTTGTGGCCTGGACATATCCTCCTCACCCTCCAACCGTTACATCCAGTACAGTGCAATGTGCTGCCACACGCGTGTCTGCGTGTTTAACCGCTCGGGCGCCAGCGTATTTTCCCCTGGGGGTCGGACCCCGGTCAGATGTCCGCAGAGCCAGTCGCGAAGAGCACACGCTGGTCCGTTCTGGCCAGCTTGGCCGGCGGTTCGAGGGACTCCTCTCCCAGCCCCGCCCCGTCCGACTGGAGGGAGAGCTCCTGGCCCTCGTCGTCGCTCTCCTCCTCTTCCTCCTCCTCCTCCTCTTCTGTGACGGACACACGGCCAAAGGTTAAGGTCATGCTGACACATTGTGCTTGCGGTCCATACTGACAGTAAGAGACGCTCGAGTCACAGCATGTGGTGTGTAAAGTAAAAGGTGAAATCCTACCTTTGTCTGGATCCAGTGGATTTAACGTCCTGCCTAAACTGGCAAACTGTGAGGATGAAGAGAAATAATACACATATTGAAAGTGTTGGTACACATATCATCGTAATCATCATGGTCATCATCATTGTGTGTGTGTGTATATATATATATATATATATATATATATATATATATATATATATATATATATGTGTGTGTGTGTGTGTGTTTGGCTCCGCACTTCTCCCATGACGGCGATGGGGGTCTCCCCTTTAGCCTGGGCGACCCTGTGCTCTATCAGGTAGTACATGTACTCGTCATATAGCAGCCGGATCAGGTGGAAGGAGCCGAAGCTGGCCGCACTGCGCAGGGTCAGGTCTCTGATCACCATGGAGCTGAATGCACAAAGGGGTCGGAAGTGCATGTAGATTAAGCAAAGAAAAAAAGGAATAACTGTAACCCAGTGTGAACATGGCTTTCTAAACCATGCTGGTCTGAAGCAAGCAATGTGACACAGAAGACACCAGGCCGCAGACCCGCCGAGAAACTCAAAATAACGATATCTGCATCTTATATTATTTATTGTATTTTATTTTACATTTTTTATATATATATATTTTTTGTTTTAATGTAATCCTTTCCTTTGTAAAGCACTATGACTAGCCTTGTGTTTGAATGGTGCTATATAAACGCCTTTGCCTTGCCTTACCTGTAGAACGACCACTTGAGCAGGAAGAGCTTGGCGGCCTTGGGGAAGGCGGCGGGGCTATGCTGGTAGGGCTTCAGAACCTGGGAGACCACCCCGTCCAGCCAGGCGGCCCACTGCTCCAGGGAGTTCTGCTGCTGCAGTGTGAGCTTGAAGTCCTGCTCCAGGCGCTGCACCACGCGGTCCTCACAGCGACACACCCAGGACGCCTGCTCCTGGACGGGGACACGGGGAGACATCAATCTCGGAAGAACCCATCGGCTTTCGTCTGACGACAATTTAGCCTTGTTGAACGAGCCTCGCCTGTTGAAAGCCTTTTCCAAAATGTTTTAAATGATAGGACCAATCAGTGGTAGGGGCAGTTTCTGTTCATGACGGACAAGCAATGTCAAGGCCACAGATTTTCAAAACAATAGCACCGCCCGGTGAAAGTGTAGAAATCATCATCAAAACACTGTTTTATCCGAGATAGACTGAATAACCATGTTAAAAGCTGAACAGAAATTAGCAAGGAAGACTTTTTATCAGCGGGGAAATAGGTTTTTGCTTTACTTCCAACCGGAATCCGCAAGAGTGAAAAGAGCAACAGAGTCACTTAGTTATATGATTGGCTGGAGTTTTTTGAACAACGTAAGGCTGCGTCCATATGTGGAAATCCATATATGGAAATCAATTGTGGCCCAGTCAGGGCTGAGACTCATTGCGAACTCACACATGTCTCACAAGGCTAGGAAACGGCACTGCCCTTGATTAAACAAACAACCACGGCTCTGCCAGGGGAGATAAACTACTGATATGCGCCAGTGTGGGGGGGGAGGGATGGAGGTACCTGTACGTTGGCAAAGTCCACACGGTTGAGGTCGGAGAGCATCTGGTTGATCTGAGCGGTGTTCTGCAGCACGGCGCGTGCCGCCTGTGCCAGGTGGTTCAGGCTGGTGTAGCGACGCAGCGTCTGGGCAAACGCACTGGCAGACGTCACCTGGACCCAGGTAAGAATATGAGATAAGACCCCAGCCACACACCCAGAGTAAACATGGATGTAGCAATAAGGATATACATACATACACACAGGCAAACATGTGCACACATACACACACAGAGACACACGCGCACATACACACACACACACACACACACACACACACACACACACACACACACACACACACACACACACACACACACACACACACACACACACACACACACACACACACACACACACAGGGAAGGTACCTTGATGCGAACCATCTCTTCGGGAATGTTCATCATGGCATTGGTCAGCCAACTCTCCAGACTCTTGGCGAAGTTACGGATGGCTTGCGTTAAGGCACCTAGAGAGGGGGTCATTCAAGAGCTTGAAGACGCTGTGTAGTATTATAGTGTCTCTATTTAATAAGATGTTGACAGGATACAACTCTACTTGGGCTTATTGCTTGACAGAACAGGTGTGAGGCCTGGATGTGAGGACTGTGTATGAGCCCTCGATGTGAGGCCTGGATGTTAGGCCTGGATGTGAGGACTAGGTGTGAAGCCTGGATGTTAAACCTGGATGTGAGGACTGTATGAGCACTGGATGTGTGACCTGGATGTGAGGAATGGATGTGAGGCCTGTGTGTGAGGCCTGGATGTGAGGCCTATATGTGAGGCCGGGATGTGAGGTCTGGTGTGAGTGTGGGGAGGGTCTTACTGGGGATGGGCCTGAGGACATCAGGGATGAGGATCTCCACCAGCGCCTGGTACAGGCTGTTGTCACAGTCTCGGCTCCAGCGCAGCACTGGCTCATACTTACAGAGCACCACCAGACAAGACTTGGGCAGGCGCTTCTCTGACTCGTCATGGCTGGACAAGAAAGAGACATGCGGACGCGGGTCAGACATTAACGTCATTGATATGAAATGGAAAGGTTACAACACAAGTGATTCAGGAGAAGTTTGGACCCAGACCTGGGTGAGTGGTACATGAGTGTCTGTGTGTGTGTTTGTGTCTTACACGGCCAGTGCAGCAGAGTCAGCAGGCTGATTCTGGCTGAACCTCCAGAAGGTCTTCCACAGCGTCTCCACCAGCGTGAACTGCAGGTTAACGATGACATCCAGGATCG
This sequence comes from Merluccius polli, assembly GCA_030340625.1. Lineage (NCBI taxonomy): Eukaryota > Metazoa > Chordata > Actinopteri > Gadiformes > Merlucciidae > Merluccius > Merluccius polli. The sequence goes on along the minus strand of JAOPHQ010003206.1, from coordinate 76,305 downwards.
CCTGGAACAAGAACACGGATCAGCTCTCACTTGATCAATAACTGGTCCTTCATATACAAACCACTATTGTTAGGAAATTATGAAATCATTATGCAAAAACCCAACCACATTTTCACTCCTTCAGCTAGTGTCACCTTGTTAGATGCCATTCCGGGTTGTTCCAATTAACAACTCAAAACTGACAGGGGAGGACCTTTACTTTGTTAACCTGAAAGTTCTAACCCTGCTCTTCCTCGTTCACGAGACCTCAAGCAGAGACATTTCAAAAGGAGACTAACCAGGTCCTTCTCGTGCTTACTGCCCCCTCACCTTAGGAGACTCGAGCGGGCACAGGCTCCATTCACTCCAATGAGAGATGTAGAGGTTTTGGTCATATGTGGCTATTATTTTCTTTAACATTGAAATCGAGCTAAATATCAAACCTTCCCTTACAAGCTGAAGGTGTTCTGAACATTTTTACACACTATAAATCGAAGTTTTTCTGACTTGCAGATCCAGCATGCAGATCCAGCGATATGTTAACGATAGCGCCAGGGTAAAGACCCCGCCCAATTAGTAGACAGGAACTGTTCCATTTTCACCCCATTGGCGCTGCTTTAAAGCCGTTCACTTTTGTTATCTACTATCTTTGCCTCAAGTCCCAGCTGTTAACCAGCGTTCGTTCGCGGTCGTTTGGGGACTCAGGAAGAAGTCACCTTCACTGACCACATGGTCCAGGTAGGGTGGACTGTTCAGCGTGGACGTTGAGCGCTGGGCGGGTTGCTTACCTCACAGTGTTCTCTGTAGAGCAGCTGGAAGCTCTTGATGTGCTCCAGCTCCACACCCTCGGGGAGAGCCTTCCCCTGCAGGTCGATGTCTGGGAACTCTGGCAGGGCTCTGGATGCGTCTGAAGAGATAGAGAAACCCCCCCACCCGCCTGTTAACACCACACGCAAACCACACACATGCGGGAAACCACGGGAAACAGGTAGCAGTTTCAAATTTGAGAACTGATACCCGAGACGCATTATTTCCCATGAAAGCTACACAGATTCAGATTGTGCCATGGCTACTTGGGAACTTACACCCGTGACATGATTAATTTGTATGTGTGGACTAGGTGTCCTCAGCCATGTAAGAGAACTCACCGAGGAACTGCTGGTACTGCTGAACCTGGGCGCTGATGTCAGACAGCCCGGCCCCGTGTTGCTGCTGCTGTTGCCCCGCCCCCGTTCCCGTGCCATTGGTCATTCCCTCGATCTTCTGCACCGGTTTCAACCTATGTCAGGAGGAGAGAGTGGTTATTAAGTGACTTCTGTCTAGGAGGCAGGATCGTCTATTGGTTAGGGTGTTAAGGACTCCGAGCCATTCTGGTTCGAAGCTCAAAGTCTGCGGTCTACCTGTAGGCCTTTCCTTGGGAATGATACCAAACCCATACTTGCTCATTATGCATGTATGTAGCTTTGGATAAAAGTCTAATAATGGACTAAATAGCACTAATTATTACACAGCTTTGTTGAATACTCTATTCTGATTGGTCAATTATGTCTGTTATTTCTGAATAGCAGACCGCTGCTTTGAATAACAGACCGTTGCTATGGACGCAGTTCTCCAACCATAGAATCTAACAGACTTTTTTTTTTAGCGAAAGCAATAAAATAAGTTTTAAATCAACATTTTTTGTTGTTATATTTTGTGTAAAAATATTGATTTCTTTAGTAAGCAGCCATGTAATAAGCGGGATAATGTACAGAGAGCCGGCCTATATTGCGAGATAAACCCAGACAGGGCGATGCAGGACCCCTGCATCACCCATCACCCCTGGAATGCGTCTTGAATCTCCCTGAAGGGGTTCGGCGTACATTATCCCTTACTTAGCACATAGATGCAGTCTTCCGTATTGAAATCATCACTGGCTCCCCCTTTGTGTCCTGTGTGTGACGGAGCCCACAGGACAGCATGTACTGTACTACTAGAGTGGCGTGCAGCGTTGGTACCTCTGCTTCTGGGAGAAGGGCTGCTGCCTCATTGCCAGGTGCTGCTGGTCCTCCATCAGCCGGATGAGAGACGAGCTGGCCTTGATTCTCAGGCCGTAGTAGTGGTACTTAGAGTTACCCCTGCCGTGGGGAGGAGGAGACACACAGAGATCTTATAGGCAGGGTTGTATATGTACATTATACCCTTTTTCCACCAAGATTAGCACGTATATGCAGGGTTTTAAGATGTGGGAAAACCTGCTAAAAATAGGTGATTGTCTCCTTTCCCATTGCCAGTAGACAAGTATGCCTTTCTGTTGTTTTTTTTCTGGTGTGTCACTTTTGACGTCACAAACATGTCGGAAAACAAGGTTAGTTAACAGTAGAAAGCAGCATGAAGGCCAGTGAAAATGTAATGGTGGTTACTTCTTTTTTATAGCTGTTACTTATTCAGTCTCTCTTTCAAACTTGGTGAACATTTACCCGTCAACATCCAGAACGTCAACGCGCGTCATAGCAATTCACCGGAAAAGGGGAACAAAAAAAACCCAACCGATTTAAAGTAACCCAAAAGTAAATATGTGTTTAGAGTTTGTCACACTATAGAAAAATGTGTAATTAACCACCCAGCCAAATTTGAATTATTAAAAAAGCCACCATGTATTTAAAATTAGGATTCAAAATCGTGAAGAAATAAGGATTAATCTCAGCTCTGAGACGCTGGGGGCGTGTTCGCTGAAGGCGCTAAACCAACTAGCTAACTGTCAAACTCGGGATTGAGCGAGACAAGCAGTGACGCAACTGCGCTCTGGTTGTTAGGGGCGGGGCAATACTAAGGGGTAGCGTGTTACATCATCATGTACCCTTTAAGCCCCGCCCATAAAATCTTGAACGCGAAAATTGTGAAAAATACTCTTTTCACATGTTTTCAGCAATGACTTTCTAACGTGTGTAATGTGTTTAGAAACAAATCTCAGAATTTGCTTTACACGGTAACAAATACAACACATTATTTCATGTTTTTGTTTAGATATAATATATTGTGTGTGTATATATATATATACAGTATATATTCAGTTTTATTCTGTGTATAAACAGATTTATGCAAGAACTGGACAAATGGGTATCCACAACGGGCCAGGAACTCAAGTCTGCAATCTTACAGCAAGGAAAAGTATTGAATGCTGGGTTGGCTGGCACACTGATTCACTACAATGAAACCTTTGGCTACAGTCATAAGGCTATGGACTTCCGTGACTCACATGTAGGGCTGCAACGATTAGTCAATTAATGGAGTAGTCGATTGACAGAAAATTAATCAAATCTAATTTTCAGAAATCGATTAATCGTTCGTCATCATCATTCACCAAGTACAAATACCAAACATTTGCTGCTTAATGCTTCAGAAATGTAAATATTTGGTTCATAGATTATTATGAAATTAATACTTTTTGTTGGCTGCTTGTCAGAAAAGGCGAGCAAATTTAAGACATCACTTTGGACTCTGGTAGCATTTCCTATTAATAATTTTTTGGGCTAATTAGAAAAATTATGAAAATTATGAAAACAATCGTTAGTTGCAGCCCTACTCTCGCGCACGTGTCTCTCTTACCGCGTGCCCAGGCTCTCATGCACGTGTCTCTCTTACCGCGTGCCCAGGCGTCGCGTGCGCAGCCCCATGAAGACCGAGCGAATGAGCTTGCCGAAGGAGGCGGCGTTGACGGGTTCCAGCTTCTGCTCTTGGCAGTGCAGCAGGTAGTGGCAGTAGAGGGTGGAGCGCGGCAGACTCACGCCTTCAGCCGTCTCGTAGTTGTCCAGCAACCACTGTACCTGGCACACAGGCAGGGGCAGACAGCCAGGCTGCAGCAGTTAGCAAAGGGAGGCAAGGCGGGAGATCGGAAGAAAATTAAAACACTCAAAATACAAAGTCAAAAGACGTAAAAAGGGGAAGCGTGCACACTGAGGAAGCATGCACGCATTGGAAAATAGGAGTTTGAAATACAATGCATACAGATGTGATTAAAACAAAGTAATGCGTTAGTATTAGTGGTGGGCCGTTATCGGCGTTAACGTGCTGCGTTAACGCGAGACTCTTATCGGGCGATAAAAAAAATATCGCCGTTAATCTATTCTCAAAGTTGGGTTGGGAGCTGGGTCTATACCGGATTTCCACCGGGGACGTAAGCGCCGCGGAACGGCTGCGTCCTCTGCCCGGCGTCAATCCCCACCGGGCGCGTAGCGCTGCGAGGCAGCTGGATTTGCGGGATCACGCGAGAACTACAAGACCACGCGAGAATCAGGAGACCACGCGATAATTTGTGGATGTCAAAATAGAACAAACAAATAAAAGGTTACTTTGCCTTTCCGAAGTTGACTTGCAGTTGCTTTGTCTGTCAGAAGTTGATTTGCTGTTGATTTGGTCATTTTTCCTTGATGTTTGTGCTTCTAACATGAGTTGGTAGGCTATATAGTAAATGTTTTCTTTTTTGTCTGGTTTAATTGTGTTTAGTGTTGTTTATTGTTGTTATATCCTAATGTGTTGTGCTGTAGCCTATAAACAAAGTCAGTTATAAACGACAACGATTTGTGGCCGTGTTTGATCGGGAGGGTGTTTTTATTTTGAAAATTGACCGGATGCTCTATGGCTTTTACTATTTAACTTCCTGCCCGGTCGATTTGCTCTGTTGAAATTGACGCGGTTCAGCAACGGCTAAATAGAAGTGCTACGGAATGATGGCGCTGCGGCAATTCGCGTATAGTGGATATTCAGCATAGAGTGGCAGCGATCAGCAGCGGTGACCGCGGCGCAGCCGTTCCGCGGCGCTACGTCCCCGGTGGACTTTCACCATGGCCCACATTGCCCGTAAATACATGGGGACTCCTGCCACAACTGTCCCATGTGAGAGACTTTTTTCTTTAGCAGGCCATATTGTGCAGAAGAGGAGATCTAGTTTGTCACCAGAAAATGTGAACAAGCTGGTCTGCCTGAGTGACTGGTGGAAGAAGGAGAAATAGAGCTTGGACTGATTGACACAAAGCTACTGACTGTAAACAGTTCATCATGACCTCTTATGTAGGCCTACAGTTCAAAATTCATGTTTAACTGAACAGTTAGTAAACACAAGTACATCTTATTGAACATTATTTATTTTCATCACCAATTATCATAGTAGAACAGCTTTCTCAAGCAGTTTGTGATGCATTTTGGAAACAGGAGATGAGCCCCTGGTCTAATGCGCCACCTGGCTTAAGAAACCCGTCCTCAAAGACTTACTTTTAGTCATTATTTAGGTAGCACACACATATTATGAATGCCTTCGGCAGAATTCAAATGAGCCATTTTAATCTAGATTAATTCCAAGATTACAGTGAGATTAATCTTGATTAAAGAAATTAATCTATGCCCACCACTAGTTAGTATATCCTTGTATATCCTTGTTGGTTTTTTCCAAACATGATAAGTGAACTATAAGATGTCATTATTGTTTGCGTGCCGTGGCATACAATGTTGGTATGCAATGAGATTGATGGGGCAATAATCATATCAGGTCATATGAAATTTGGAATGAGTCCCATGCACTGGAATGATATGAAGCATGAGAACATGGTTGTGTTGTCCATGATGAGCGAAACACAGTTAAATGCTAACAGTTGAATCTGATCTGGATCAACTTCCTGCTCAAAACCTTTTTACTGTGCTGCCCGCTGGATTACACAACACAACCATGATATCATCAGCGTGTGCAACCAGAAGTCCACAGGGTTGGGGGTGAGGGGGGGGGTGAGGGTAGAACCAATAAACAAGAGGCGAGAAGGGGCTCCCGCACTTGGCACCTCTGCATACCTTCTTGTCTGCCGACGGCACGTTACTCTCCTCTCCCTCGGTAATACTCACGGTGGCCGGGGAGGCACGGGCCGTGTGCGAGTAGCTCTGACCATTTCCGCCAGACCCTCCTCCTCCACCCGCGCTGCCGCCACTGCTGCTGCCGCCCCCGCTCAGCATGTAGCCCCCCTGGATCACATAGCTCCCGGGGGCGGCGCCACCGTTGGTGCCGGCCCCGTCCGCCCCACCGTTGGCACCAGTGGCCGCCACCGTGGCCCCCGTCACCGGCGCACCTGCCGCAGTCTCCCCGGCCCCCGCCACCACGCTCGTGGGCTGAGCCACAAACATGGACACACCCCCCGCGGTGCCGGCGGTGACCGACACGGTGAGGGGCGTGCCCGGGGTGGAGGCCTGGGTGGTGCTGGCCTCGTAGTACTGGCCCCCCGCCGTCTGTGTGTACAGGGGCGCGTCGGCATAGGAGAAGCTACCGAACCACAAGAGAGAAAGGAGGAGGGGGTGGGAGCAGTGTCATTTTGCCTTGGGAGAGAGAGACAGACCTACTGTGCAGCAGTCCTTTTGTGAGTCTGGACTGTGTGTGTGTGTTAGGATTCTTACATGGTGCTGGTGGTGTAGTTGGTGTCTCCTCCTTCTACATACTGAACCTGGTTGGTGTACACGTGTTGCACCTGGGTCAGCTGCTGCTGCACCTGAGGAACACACACACGTGTGCGCGCACACACACACACACACACACACAAACACACACACACACAATAAGATAACCTCTCCAAGCATTAATTACACTCACCATAACAAACACATTGCAACTCCCATGCTAATTTGCATCCTCCTCCCTACCTTAGAAAAATAGCAAAACTGACTTTCTCTCTCCCTTCTTCCTCCCTCCCTATCTCTTTTTCTCTCTCCCATGATCCTTTTGCTCTCTCCCTCATTCTCCCTTTGTCTCTCCCTTGTTCCTCTCTCTCTCTCTCTCTCTCTCTCTCTCTGTGTCTTGCTGTCTCCCTCTCGTGCCCTCCCATTGTTTCTCTCCCTCCCTTTACCTCGCTCTTCCCTGACCTACTCCGATCAGCGCGGCCTCGTCCAGCAGCAACAGCGATGGTGGCTGACCAGGGTCTAAGACGCCAGCCTCTGGCGTGTCAAAGACTCCTTTCACTATCTCTACCTCCAGGCCGGCCCCAGAGAGCAGGGCAAGGGCGTAGGGTGGCCAGGCAAGGCACTCTACGGTCGACCCACTCTGCTGCTCCCATTCCTGCTGCTCCCAAGCTGCCTGCAGGCCGCATGTGGGGAGTTGCTGGAAGCCAGTAGTGGTAAAGAGGCAAGAAGTTCAACCCACACAATGGGTTGTTGTTGTTGTTGTTGTTGTTGTGTTTGTTTTCCACACCTACAATGTCTCCTGTTGTTGTGAGTGGTTAAGTTCTGAAAGCAGCCACTCCTTGCTATGCCTACCTGGGCCTGCATTGATCTGCTGTGGAGCTGCCAGGGTTAGGGTTATTGGGGTTAGGGTTATTAGGGTTAGGGTTATTGGGGTTAGGGTTATTGGGGTTAGGGTTATTAGGGTTAGGGTTAGCACTGTGCTGCCGTGTGCAGCAGCATAACTAATGAAGGGACTTTCTCAAAAACCTAGAATTGACCACCGCTGGTCCTTAGAGTCCTGGAGGTGTCTGTGGGGTGGTATGGGTGTGTATGTGCCTGGGTTGGGTTTACCTCCTGGCTGATATGGACAGGCTGTAGACTGGTGACTGTGAGCTGAGCGCCCGGTTCGGCCTTCGTTATCTGAGAGGTAGCCTGCACCACGGAACGCTGGAGGATCAACACACAGACAACACACTTTACACGCCCTCCTCAGCCATGCTCACGTCCGGCTGCTACACTCGCACGTTACATCGGAGCCCCTTTGATGGGCTGTGAAGTGTGCTGTGTGTGTATGTGTGTGTGTGTTGGCTTTCACCTGCTGAGCAGTCTGCACCTGTTGGACCACCTGTGTGGGAACGCCTGTTTGGACCACGACCGGAGGGGGGCTGGAGTCTGAGACACTGTCGCTGGAGTGGAGGGAACCCTCTGGTGGAAAAAGAGGAAAAGGTGAATTTTAGTTCTGTACATTAACGCCTGGGCACTCATCTCCTGCATTGGCCAATTAACGAATGGCCTTGGACAGTATCACTACGACTCAATCACAGGCACACTTCCCCGTAGCTTCTAACTGACTAACTGTCACCGCTAGTGACAGTTAGTTAGGAACTCAAAACATGGTTTGTAAATGATCCCTGCACAAGGTCTTGACCACATTTTGAATCGGGCATTTAAGCGTTTAAGGCAATTGTACTGCTATAGTAGATGTGTCAAAAAATCATGAGACAAAGGGGGGTAAATGAGTGGGTCATTACATTTACCTGTCCAATCTGGCCTTACCTGTGACTGTGACTACAATGTACTGTGGTGTGCTCTGGGCGTTGCCCGTCTGTGTGGGGGAGCCCTGGATTTCTGCGGTCACATACTGGGTCTGGGACACCACTGCGGTCTGCGGGGCCTGGCTGCCGCCGGCCGTCTTCTGCCCGTCAATAACGGTGCTCTGGGCGTCGCCAGACACCCCCGCCGGCGTGCTGGCAGCGGGGGACGTCTGGATCTCAGCCAAGTACTGAGTGGTGGTGGCGGAGGCCGCCACTGGCGACACGGAAACGCCGGGCCCCCCTTGGGGTTGACTTGCCGGCTGTATCTCTCCCACGTAGCCTGAGGTGGCCATCGCTCCACCTGGGAAGGTGAAATGCAACCACGTGAAACAGTAATAATAATAATGTTTGTTAACCACTTAGCCACCCATTTTAAAATCCATTGTCTCCAATTGAGGTTTAAATACATTCAACTTTCTTCTAGCCTGAGTGGATTCATAAAAACCCTCTGTTTTGAGAACTACCTGGAACGATAATATTTTGCTGTGCTAAACATATTATATATTACATATATTGTCCAAACTGCACAAGCTGTTAAATAATGATATATACATGATGGTAATTTAACCTTTCGCAGTGCTTTGAGTTTTCTTTTGTAGAAAATGTCAATAGTTTTTATATTATCACTATTCCTGTCATTATTGCTACTGCTGCTAAAAATACAATAACGTGAAAGATGAATTCATACTATTCTGTTGGATGCTTATTCTCTACAAGCTTAAAGTATTGTTAAACAAAATGAATGTCATACTTTACATAATTTACATATTCATGAATGAACCCTTATTAATGGATAATTATTGTTAGTTGTTCTGCTTGAAAGCAGTTGTGGGGGGGAGGACTACTGACTGGCAGTGTGGTGCAGTGTCACATTACCTGTTATGTGATCACATACACACTTCATGTATTCACTGGCTTTTCCTGACAATAATGCCATTCCTTTACTGCATGGGCCACTTCTACAATAGGTACCTCTGACACAATTCAGAATCAGATCAGCATCCTCCCACTTGCAGCTTTCACAGTTACATTTTCCGTTGTACTTATGAGTATTAATGCAGTTGAACAGTTGATCTGACTAGATCTGACACTGCTGAGCGTGTTGCAAATACACGCACCTGCACAGTTAAAACGCCATTCTCTATTCAACGTCTGACACTTGACGTTGTGCGGTCGTGGCTTTCACTTTTTGCACGGATTTCCAAATAAGCAAAGCATCAAATCAACACCCCAAGAGCAAAAAAGTGCAACATAACTTATATCCCATACCATTCTAGTTTTAATAATGGCAACAAAGTTGGCCACAGGTAAAGGTAGATGGAGATCAGCAAGTGGCCAGATCACACCCAACCAAGCATCTCATAGTGGAATAGCATGTAAATGTGACAGTTGGTCGGTTAGTGGCGGTCAGAAACATGGGTTCGCATCGGCGACCGTGAACATCAGCACAACGCAGTCCCATCGTAACAGCAGCGATGGAAATGCAGCGAACATAATGGCTAACGTAAGCTATTGATAGTAAGAAAGCTGGTCTCTACAACAACCGCCATTTTGTACCCTTTGCATTTGACATCGCCATAACAACGGCCTGCCTTGAGCATGCATCCGAGGAAGCGTCGGCATGGCAAGCACATTACAACGTACACCGAAATGAATAGCGAGCACAAACCAACGCGTTCACTAGACGACTAGGCTTGGGTGATTACTATCCATCATCCAGCTAGCTAACCGGCTAACTTTAGCTTACATTACAATCATGTTATGGCTACTGAAAGAACCAGGAAAACGGCGTAATTTTCATTTAGAGACCGCTTGGAATTAATATATTTCAAATATGCTTAGAGCTTCACCTCTGTTTCCAAGTGAACTTTCCACCGGTAAATTGTTTTTATTTTTAAGGATTCGTTTGTTGTTGTTGATTCTCGTTGCTGGGGTTCTTGTCGCCAGGGCTACCGCGGCTATGGCGCTTCGTCCTCACCAGGGCAACTGTTGCTACCCACCCGCTTTCTTCCCTCCCCCTTCATTGCTGTGATTGGCTAAGAGCGAAACGACCGAACATGATGGACCATGTTAAAGCGAAACGACCGAGAAACCTACCGATACAAAGCTTTTGCGGAATATCGCTATCGTGAAGATTAAATACGTTTGAGCTAGGGCAAATGAAATGCAAGGAAGATTGATTGGTTCATCGCGGTGCTTGTCAGAATTCAGTAGTGATTTGTTACAATGAGTGTTATATTAATCAATAATAGCCAGGACCCTACAATCCTTATGTAGGCATAGTAGCCCTACTCGGTTGCTCGTGTTATGTTATTATTCGTATGTTATGTTATTATGATGCATTATTAAAGCCAGTGCAATCAATGATGCATAAGGGATCATAACAAGCAGCAATAACATTTCAAGACAACCACTCTAATGTCACTGTACCGCTTGTGATAATGTAGGGCTCTCTAATGGACCATGATTGTGAATGTCAGATTTTAAAATAACTTTAATGGCTAGGAATTGGGACATCACCATGACTGTCCCGTCCGCCTTTTGTTGTTCAAAACGAAAGGAGACAGCAGCAAGTTGTTCACCTGCTATGAGAGGCTTGCAAAGTCACGTCTCTGCATGTCCTCTACGGACTTCCGTACTGTTTAGCCTATTATTATAATATCTATATATCTTTTGCTGCGTATGCCTACATTATTTATTTATTTATTTATTATCTATCATAATATATTATTTATCAGCTGTGTTGATATGTTAGGCTAGCTAGACAACCACCAGAAATGTCACGTTGTTTGCTTGTTATGAACAGATTCATTACAAATGCATTATCCCCATTGTCATTTCCAAAACGAGTTTGACCTCTAGGATCCAGATAATACATGGCTACTGTCTGACTCATATAATGACTTATATGTTATCTGACTTTGGAAATGTCACGGGCCTGGCCCTGATCTTTTACTGCAGGGGTCATCAATTAGAGGCCAGCCGGCCAAATCTGGCCCTGATTAACTTGTGTGTGTGTGTGTGTGTGTGTGTGTGTGTGTGTGTGTGTGTGTGTGTGTGTGTGTGTGTGTGTGTGTGTGTGTGTGTGTGTGTGCACGCAAGGGAGAGCACTGGGAATAGGTGAAGTTTGGTTGAGTCCGGCCCAAAGAGCTTTTGCTCAGCTATAATCTGGCCCCTGGCTAAATTTAATTGATGACCCCTGCTTTACCCAATAGCCCACACCCAAGAGAGTGGTGGTTTGAAGAAATGAATACACATAGGTTCAAAGGAGGTCAGAACAGACTCAGTTGATGAATATTATGATATAGAATTATGTTTGGCCTTATTCACATGGCGTTTTAGTTCTAAATGCTAGCTTGATGGACCTGAATCCGGAGCAGTTCCACCACAAAGCTAGCATTTAGAACCAAGATGGAACAAAGATGGCTGCTATGTCGTGGAATAAACTTCATATAACACTTAAACAAAATAAGAGAGTTCGGGAGGTCTGAAGTATGAAAGAAAAATACTTTATTTGTACTCAAGAGCAAGCACAAACATAGCCGAGTTGGTTTGACAAAGAACTAACTACTCCTACACAACTGTGGTTTTTATATTCCACCATCATGCATATAAAATCAAAAAATCACATAATACAAGTAAAAAAATCACACAAGACTACAATTTAAACTGCATATATATTGAATGGTTAAAGTGATCTTCATGTATTGGTGCGCTTTATGCGTGTGGGGGGTTTTGGACATCAATTGCTGCTTCTGCTTTCGTTGCCGTCTTCAGGTTCTGCAATTCTGCAATTCAATTGCAAGTCCTGTGTTCGAGGTTCACCTTCCATCTCGTCATCATCACTGCAACTTTGGTCCCCAACATATTCCCATTCTATCTGTGATGTCTAAATTGCACCCCTTAATGTGACGATCATCTGTTTGTCCAACCTAGATGCTATCATGGACCTTACTATTGGAATGCAACAACAAAAAATCAATCCCATTACCTTTACAACTATCAAAAGCATTATACCTACTGTTCCCCATTTCCCCAAACTTGATTCTAGCCAACCAAACCGATCTTTCCCATGTCCTGCATTATCTTTAACCTCCTGTCTTTTTTAAGTTTATTCATGGCAAGAGTAAATGTATTATTTGGAATAAAGGTGCAGCACATGTCTCCTATGAAAGCACATACTCCTCCTTTCCCCACCAATAACCAATCTAAGGTTTGCCTATTTTGCCAGGTCATAGTGCTTGTAGCCTGTAGCTGTTCACCCAAAGCAGATAAAGCATCATCCGTGTAGTTAATAAACCTCTGTTGATTATAATAGATGTAATTGATCCATTCTGCGTTCTTAGCCACGCCTATGGCTGTTATTATTGCTTCAAATCATGCTGCTACTTCATTCCGTGCCTTGTACATATTGGGTATATCCCTAGGTTGTCCTATCGAGTCAATTTTTACTAACGGGTCCGGTGTATACGCCCTTTTTCGTCTACTTATGTCATTATCTCCTAAGCTAGTGTCAATGGAAGGTAATAGTACAATTTCCGTAACTGCTTGTACCCTTGCACACCTACCTTTCCAAAAGTTAGGGATCTGAGAATGTCATTGCCACAGATCCAAATCTGATCTGCCACCACTTCGTCCTGATTTTGATATAAACAATTATTCCGCTGGAATGTCATATACAACATAAGACGTTCACTGGTTCGATCTCCTTTTATAACAGGCGCTGGTTTCCGTGTTTGGTACCGATCAATAAAGTTTTTGGTGACATTCCAAATGGTGTCACATGGATTCTCTTCTATCATGCCTACATCATTAGCTTCTACACTTCCTTCATCGTTTTGGAAACATTCTAATCCTTGCTCTTCATAAAGCTCAACCCCTTTGGGTACTGATAATTCACCAATTCTATTGGACAGTTTTATGTCCATCTTTGAACATTGCTTTATAAAAATGGGTATAGGGTCACTGTCATAATTTCTCTTACAGCGATATTTACTGTATTCACTTGATCCCATGTACATCAAACATTGGGCTGAACATGAGGATGTTACCCATGTATCGTCATTGGGGCTCACTGTTGTAGTTTGTGTTTGGAGTTGGATTTACTTTGTCATATTGAAGGACCCTACCGTGTTGGTCCTTGGTCATACAAGGGGCTTCTGCATTTGGTTTGAAGTCTAGTATTATTTCTGACTCTATCTGCGGAAACCGACCCCTTTTTATTTCTAATTTATACATATTACTACCATGGTCCCATTGATCTCGTGATTCTACTGTTATACACCAGTATGTTGGTTCTTGCCGAATGTCTATTATACACTGATCTTGTCCCCAGGTTACTAAGTTATACTTTGGGTGCATAGTTACGTCACATAGCATCTCGCTACCTATCATGACAGTAAGAGTAACTTGTTTGTTTGCATAGTTCACTTTTTGCGGTGGTATCTGAGCTTGTAAGACAACTTGTTTCTCTGACCTTTTTTTCCTTACATGGTTAACTATTCCCAAATATCTCAGGGCTGGCCTTTCCTGCAACACATTCATGCTTTCTTTTAGTATTACCACCTGATTCCTGGCTGGTCCAGGTCTGCTCGGGTTGTTGTGGTTTCACTCTTCCTCTGGATCCGTCCCTGGGCCTGTGGAATTTGCCAAAGCGGAAATCAGGAGAGGATCAGGAGCAGGCTCGCCAGCCTCAGCATCATCACGTGGCTGTTGCTCCTGGCTGGGCTGGGTCTGGTCCTGGGGTGGTCGGTCAGTGCCGGGTACACCTGCACCCAGCTCCTCCTTGCGGTCCTCCTCCGTCCTTGGTTGAGCGGCTTTGGTGCAGTGGTTGAGGTGGTACCAGGTGGAACACCCTTCCACCTCGATGGCTGTTGGTGTCGCATTGGTGACTTTGTATGGTCCTTCTCTCCTGGGCTCATTCCACTTTCTCCTGAACACCCTCAGGTACACCTGGTCACCTGGCTCCACCCCCCTTGGTGGTTCTTCCTCCGCCTCTGGGACTCTGTCTCTCTCCTGTTAGAATATAAGCTTGTGTATGGAAGTTAGTTGTCTTATATACTTTTTCAATTCTATTTCTAATTGTTCTAATGGGGGCCCCTTGTGGGGCCCTCGAAGTGTCGGTGAGAGCATGGGTCGACCCGTAAGCATTTCATGCGGGGTTAGAGGTGTAATTCTGTTAGCTTGCATGCGATAACTCATTAGTGCTAGTGGTAGTGCATCTACCAAATTCAATTTACACTTGTAAAAATGTTGTTAATTTTTGTCTTTAATGTCCCATTCACTCTTTCCACCATTCCTTGTGATTGAGGATGGTAAACACAACCTAATCGCTGTTTGATGCATAACTGCTGCACCACACTTTTCACAGTTTTCTGAATGCAAGCTGATCCATTGTCTGAGCTCATTTCTGACAAAATTCCAAACCTTGGCATGACTTCTCTAGTCATGCCAAGTCATAAACTTGATTACAGTAGCCGCACTTTGATCTTTTGATGGGACTGCTTCTACCCATCTGTTGAATCTGTCAATGACTACATAGCATGTACCTTTTGCCATTATAACCATGCACATCTTTAATGAGCGAATGTAACAGCCAGGTAGGTGCAACAAAATGTCCATGAGCACCATGCCATGCACCTCTGTCAATGGCTGATTGTGATTGTCTAACACCTTGTTTGAGCCAAACTGATTTTTCAGACACTGGCGTTGTGTTGAATATCGAGTAGTTCAGAAATGGTCTGGTTGTGGTGGACCTGGTCCATCTACTACCAGAGTATGCATATTATATCCTAACTTTTAAGTAGTTACCTTCTGCCTGTATCCCTCCTAAGGTGCTATGCCCTTTAACCTTAACTACAGCCAATCTAGTAGAAAGGGAAATTGCAGCCAGTAAATCCAAAACCAAAATTTGATATGATATGGGTTTACCATCAACCGCCAAGTTTACCAAATCATGTACTACACCGAAAGCATAACGCAAGTCCTTATACACCTTAAGGGTTTAAAAAGGTGACATGTCCTAGTTAAGGCCACCGTTTCCACTGCTTAAGCCAACATGTCTGAGACCTATCCTATCCGCCACCTTTGAACCCAAACGGTTTCTCCTGTGATGGTTTCATCTTCTCGTCACTTTATGATCAAGTGAGCCAGCGCTCAGTGACTTGGCCAAGTAATCGTGACTGTGCCTGCCTTAGGTTGTCCCAGGGTTTCAAGGTGGGATCTTACCCGTCATAGGCTAACCAGCCTTCCCTACTGGCCTGTTGCAGGATGCGGTGTATGGGGATAAATCCCATCTGATTCTTATGTCCAGCCCATAGGATAGGTGGCTGTGGAGGAATAGAGACAGATATCTATGACAGCTACCCATGCAGTCATGTGTATGTGTAATGGAGACACCACACCACGTTGACATTGTAGTTGTGACGTGGTGGTGGACGAAGCTAAAAAATAAAGATTTTCAACACAGCATAACAGCATTAGAGGTTGGCGTTTGCAAGGTAAACCCTTCCTGATGTCAATGAACAATCTAGCTTGTACATTAGATCCTTTCCCAACAGATTGCTGAAGTACTTTTCAATGATTACTTTAACCAGGTTATTGCTCAAAAGGATGTTAACCGCAAACAATGTGAACTACGTTGTTACTGAATAACATTTACCGTGTAACTTTCATTCAAAGGTAAATAGTCACATAAATAGAAGAAATGGCATAACAATTCTCTGTCCAGGTTCACCCCTGGACTTCTGTGGACGAGCGGAAGAGGAGATAACTTGAAATTATTTTTAAATGAATAGTGCCCAACTTAAAATATCAGATAGAAACATATTATGCCTATCAAGCATCTTGCATAGAGACTCATGAGGGGATACATGATTGTGGATCAGTTTGCGATGTGTTATCTTTTACTGTGAGTGAGGCTGTAGGGTTTATGTGAATGCACAACCTCTCGTTGAACTGGTGGTTCTACCTATCCATCACTCTTTTCAGGTAACACAAGAACTGAGCAAGGCCCAGTGCAATTCCGTACAGAGAGTGTGATTTATGATCTACAAAGTGCATGTGGTGCACACTATACCTGGTCAGGCGGCATGTGTGTGGAGTATGGGTACATCAGACGTAACTGAGCTGTTGGTCTGCTATTTGTCCCACAAAGCACAGAAACATTTTTACACACACAGTTATAAAACAAATACACAGAGAAAACAAATCAACCAATAAAAACAAATAACAAACACTAATACATAGTTGATCTCTACATGTGCACTTTCTATGTCCCAACAGATCCTTAAACGTTCTAATGATCACAGTGCTTTCTTTATTATGTTTTATTCTAACCCCTCTAAGTCCTGCGATCCTCATGGACATACTGAGCTTGTTGTCCCTTTGCCACTTTGCACTGTAAGGCGAACTTGTGTCTTGAAAGGCACCTTCAAATAAAATATATTATTATTATTATTATTATTGTTATTATTATTATTGTTATTATTATTGTTATTATTATTATTATTATTATTATTATTATTATTATTATTATTATTATTATTATTATTATAGGGTAAACTCCTGCATACTCTTTGGCGCCTTTCTCTCCCTCTTAGATCTCTGAGTTCTTCTTGTAGTTCTACTACTAGGGGGCTCTGTCCTGATTTATTACTTTCATCTCTGGGGCAGGCATCCTCCCTTTGTCTCTGCTCCCTGTCTCCCTTTCTCTCCTGCGCACATTCCTCTCTTTCCCTTCTTTCCCTTTTTCTAACTTTTCTTACCCCTTATCCCTTCTTCTAACCTTCTATTTTCTTCCCTCTGTCTTTCTATATAAGTCCCTCTGCTTTAATAATCACCACTAACCCCCACATCACTGTCATCATCCCATTGTGCCATGTGTATGGGTGGTGGGCCTGTCCCTCCATGTGTTCCACAATCCCTGCTTTTTTCTTCATCCAGCTTTACTTTTCCTTTATTATCTACTTTTCCTAGTATGTTTTTTATCCCTACTAGCCATTTCCCTTACTATCTTTTCTCTCTGCCTCCATCGTAATCCTTCTTTTTGGAACATGGCTAATACTAATTTTTCTCTCTTCCCTTTTATTTTATTTATTTTCTTTCCTTTTTTGTTAACCTTGTAATTTCTTATCATTACTTCCATGTCCCTGCACATTACTGCATTGAATGTCCCTTCCTTTGGCCATTTAATGCCAATGTCTTAGCTGTTCTTCTCTCCCATTTTTCAGAGATCGTTTTTATTTAATCTTTAAGCAGATAACAGTCCCTGCCTAAAATGTACTACTGCTGTTAGCGGCATATTTATTTTCCTAAGTGTACAAACACTGTATATTTAAGTAATATGTATTTTTATTTTATTTTACTCTTTACTTTAAATCTTTTTCTTTGGCTCTGTCAATTGAAATGCGCTCCCCTCCCACCTTTGCTGAATCCCACTTCTCCACTAGCCTGAGTCTACTTGGGGGGTTTCTCCAGCAAACCTCTCTTCTGATCAAGGTTGACAATAGTTGATACAACAGCGGGTTATCACACGCAGTGGCGTTTCTACATGTAAAATACAGGTGGGGCTAGGCTAATTTTTTTTTTTTTTAAATGACGTACCAGTGTCCGTGACGTCACCCGTTTGTTTTCACAGTCGTGGTGATCTTTGTAGAGGTTGACTCCGCCTGTTCCCGGCTATCCTGCACAACACAGGACTGTATGTAAAAATCTAGTTCAACATCTGACCTGTGGAAGGCAGTAATACGCTAAACAGCGTCTAAACCTATCAGTAAACCAAGCTAATGTGGAGGGGGTATTAGAATATATTCAAACAAATTACGGGGCATTTTAAATTTGTTTGAAATTCATTTTTGGAAAAAGTTACAGCCCTAAAATATTACAAATAAAATTGGTAATTTTCAAAAAAGCTAAAGTATTTGAAAATAGAGATTGAGCTTTCTTCATTGGTCTAATACGTGTCAGTGTCCCACCATGCTGTTTGTAGCCCTGGCTTGGTGTGTCCCATTGTCTATTCAGCCCTCAGCTCCACCACAAGGAACTGTGGATAACCAGGACAGCAGGCAGTTACTGGGTCACAACCATTACAAATAAAATATACTTTAACGCTATTCAGTATGCTGGGCTTTTGGTTTTTGAGCTAAGTGACTGTTATCCATGTATCATATATATGTAATTAATAAAGTACATTAGTGCAGCTTTTAATGTTTTATTGCTGACATCAAAACATTGCAATAATGAAAGTATAGTTTTTAAACTTTAAACTAAGCTTCCGCAAACCTAAAATGACACTAGTGCAAACAGCTGTAAGAGCCACTATAAGAACCCAATATCATGTTACCATGGAGACCTCCCATAGGCCTAGGCAGTGTCCTGGGGAGATATCAAAGATAACAGCTGTGAAAGAAAAGATTCAGAATGGCCTGTCTTGGTTTAAAGCCCACTCACCACGACAAGGTGCAGGCCAGGAGTGGGGACATATAAGACGGGACAAACATAAACAGACACAACATTGACAAGAACAACGCTTAACTGTCACTGTGTTACGGCAGAAGGTACCGCAGCACAACCACCATCTGTGATTTACAGGAGACATCCGTTGTCTCGTCGGCCTGTACAGCAACACATGATGTCTCGTCCACTTGTTCGGCTGTCCCTGTCCACTTCATACATGCAGTCTAATAGTTGGTCCTGTATGGTGATGTCCCTTTGAATACGGGCTGAGCGCCATAGTGCCGCTGAAGCCGAGCATCGCCCTCACAGTCTCAAAAATACACCGGAGTATCCCCGGATTCAGACCGCCGACTCGTCGTGACCCCGCAGTGCTGTCTCACATTTCCCACACAGTTTAATACAAGTGATGATCCGACCGAGTACATACCTGTTTTCGTTTGCGTACCTCCGACATGCTTGTTAGCAACTTCTCACACGGCGCACACGTGAGGACGAAGTCACTTCATCACGCCGCGCCGCACACTACAGCCAATAGCTGCGAACAATGAAATGACGCTGTAGCGGAACGAACCATATATGTCCATACAGTGCCGGTGGGGATAGCCCTACCATAGGAAAATATTTTTCTCCGTCCACTTCAACGGAGAACATGCTGAGCATGCGCAGTTCAATTTGTCAAGTCCCAATACACACTACCATTAGACTGGTGGGGCTAGCGCCATTTTTAGCCCCACCTAGCCCCACCAGCCCCCCTCAGGCTGAAGAAGCAAGCTAGGGTCGACTAAAAATGAACTAAAAGCGCCAAACTTATTATTTTACAGTACTTTATGGGGAGATTTTTTTGAAATATATATATTTAAAAAAAAATTATATATAATTTTTTTATTTTTTTTATTTTTTATTTTATTTATATTTTTTTTATTGTGAGAGTAGGTGGGGCTCTGCCCCACCTGCCCCTAATGACCAGTCGCCGACGCACTACAAGTCTCAGAGGAGCATCTCCACACGCCTCCTCAGAGGGCTTTCTATACACTTTTCCAGCACCTCTGTAAAATAAAATAAAACGGGCCATACAAGCCTCCGAGTGAATTGAATCACTTTACCACGACTTGAATACAGAAAAGTAAAATGGTTGAATCTGTTGCACAAGGTTCTGAGTGAAATCACTTCCTCGCCTTTAATTACAAAGGAAACGACCAGGCGTATTAGCTAGTCTTTTGTCAAAAACAGGAATGATCAAATGGGCTGTACCAGGTTCTAAGCGAATACCATACATACAGAAATTAAAATTGAAATGGCCTTTTTATAGCCCCTCGAAATTTAGACCAATACAAATGGGCACCATATGCATATTATACACGGCTCGAAAAATATTGCCTACTCTATCATTCCAACTTTTCAATTTAACAGAATTTTAATTTAGAGAATTGAACTGAATTTAGAATGCTAATAACTTGCCAATCCATAATACTCTGCCTGCTCATTTCACAGTTTAGTGTAAAGTCAATGACCCCATTGTTAGACTCGACCCCTGTACCAATCAAGCAAGCTTATCCCACATTAGCAGCATACGTAGAGTTAGGTTTTACCCCTAAACCCTGTCACAGAACTTGGTCGCACTATTCAGGACCCTTTCTCTGTGAAGGCGGTATACTTGAGACCTAGGCGCTGACTGACATCACAGTCCCTCTCTAACAGAGGCGGTGCCAGCAGGTAACCCACTTCTTTCCGTCCCCTTAACTAGAAACTTATCTTCTCAAAAAACAGTATTTCAGAATTTAACCTCTGATCAATCAGACCTTCAAAGAAGACTTATTTCCTTAAGGCTGTGAGTAAGGAACCAACCGACAACTCAACTCCTATCCGGATACTGTCAAAACTATACCCCCTGCAGAAACCGCTGTCTGAGGGGGACATAGAGACCTGTCTCTAGGTCACTTTCCCACTAATTCGTACCGCTACAGAAAGCCACAGGATTTCCGTACAATTAAAAACAATTGAGAACCACAGAGCACTTTGGTTAGTAAAACACAGAGCGTTTTATGGTTTAGTGCATAGTATACACCATCAATCATCCACAGACTCCCTCACTCTCTCTTTTACTCTCTTTTTCCTAAATACTAATGGTACGTTAAATTGGAGCGACACTTTACCTGCTGCTCAGCGTTAGGATAAGGCAGACACAGATCACACAATTTCTAACTAATCAGTAAGAACGTAGCTTACCTTTTTTTATGATGAGTGGCCACTCAGTTGTGTGATCTGCAGCCCTTCTCCTGCGACCGAACAGCTGGTGATGGCCCCTTTTCTTCAATCCTGTTTGTGACGCCCATTATGTTGTGGAATAAACTTCATATAACACTTAAACAAAATAAGAGAGTTCAGGAGGTCTGAAGTATGAAAGGAAAATACTTTATTTGTACTCAAGAGCAAGCACAAACATAGCCGAGTTGGTTTGACAAAGAACTAACTACTCCTACACAACTGTTTTTTATGTTCCACCCTATACGTTACACATCCATAATCACGTCATCCCTTAAATCATGTTATCTCATCCTAGACGAAATCAACCTTCCACTGCTAGTGATTTGGTGGTACCATCGCCTCCATTCATGGAGTTATGTACGTGACTTGTCCTTCATCCCTAAGAAGAGATTATTCTGCACAGCCTGGGCCACATCAAAGGGAAGACTGGACCTTGGATTGCTTAATGTTTTTCCACACTTATTAGATACATATAGCATAACAGCAAGATAATAATGACATATTATCATTCACTATAAGAGCAAATTTCTCCCATACTAGGTAAATGAGGCCCAATTGCAGTGTACTGTATGCTGATGTTGGGGTTAGGAAGCCAGTTGAACTGACTGTGAATGTATGGAACACTCAATAATAAAGATGAATTGCATTTATCGAGCTGCTGTGACCTTAACACTAAAACAGGCCTGGAGCTGGAGTAGCGTCTTGCTTTTTCAAGCAAGATCAAAATGAGGATTATGTCGTGTACAGATCATCAGAACATCATTAGTCACTGCACAATATAGTATTTATTTACATGATTATTGAGCGCGGTATTTACATCTAAGTGTGGGGGACGTGTCACATGTGATGTTGGTGTAAACATTCTTCTCCAAATTCAGTTCTGAAATTTAGTCACATCCCAGAGGTTGTGACATCCACAGTATCGCTTAATTATTCCTGCTTTTGTTTTCATAAAGGTCTCTCACTGTATCTCGCGCCCCAATCTCTTAGTCCCTCATGACAGCGGTCTACATGCGTAGTCGGCCCCTCGTCGTCATCGTGGGCTGTGAAACCTCCTTTATAAACAATGCCAGGGTGACCCTGAATAGTCACAGCCATACCAAACCACACGGAGTTGAGTCAAGCGATTTGCTCCATATAATACAAAACAGATAGACAGAGAGAGAGGATAAAGTGTTGATTGCAATTCAGTCATCTCTTTTGGACAATTGTACTTGCACTAGCTGTTGGCTTGCTGTGTGTGTGCGTGTGTGTGGGGGTCAGTATGTGGAAAGCTGTAGTGTTGGTGGTGTGTCTGCTGGTGGCGGGGATCCGTGGCATGGAGGGCCCATCTTACGGCGTGAAGCTCTGTGGACGAGAGTTCATCCGAGCGGTCATCTTCACCTGCGGAGGTTCCCGCTGGAAGCGATCCCTGGGAAGCACAGGTGAGACTAACTGCTTTGCTGTGCCACTGTGGACACTCACAACTGCTCTTATGGCGCTCTTCATTTGAACTATGAAACCTGAACTGGGGTCTCTATATTTGTCTTGGTAGGTTAGTGTGTGGAAGACATTTGGTTACGTTTTTCGTTGTTGTGTTGTGTTGTGTTAATGTGCCATTTATTGCCCATTTGTGTTTGTACTACATGTTGTGGTGTATTTATGGTATTATCTACTATTTTTAATGTCATTATTCAATACAATGTGTGCCGCACAGTGTCTCTGTCATACACAATAGTATAATTCTAAATAGTAGTGTTCTTTGTCTGGAGATAATATTCGATTACTTAATCTGAAAACTGAACATCTTTTTTGCATATGTATCATGTACATCCTAATATCATGTATCATGTCATGTATCATGTGCGTACATAATTATTGTCGGTATTCAAATATGGAATAATAACCATGCAACACTATCAGTTCTGAAGAACTCATTTAATAACCCACGCTGATGTATGTATAGCCTGTATGTTTTGAAATGAATGTTGATAAGAGGGAAAAACGTTTCCCTTTCTGTTGAAAATACATGTTAACTTCTGCTTTTGCACCTCTTTCACCACCCTACACACACACACACACACGCACACGCACACACACACACACACACACACACACACACACACACACACACACACACACACACACACACACACACACACACACACTTCACACACACTTCACTGCTCTAAAAGAAGAGCCGTCCGCTGAGGGGGAGACCCAGCACAGCGGCGCAGACGGCGGCCTGCAGCTGGGAGACGGCGGCCGTCGGACCGTCCGGTCCCTCATCTCCGACGGGATCCTGGAGGCCCTGCGGAAGGACGACCGCAGGGGCCGCGGCGTGGTGGTGGGACTGACCAACGCCTGCTGCAAGTGGGGCTGCAGCAAGACAGAGATCAGCTCCCTCTGCTGATGGATCAACGCAAACACACACACACACACACACACACACACACACACACACACACACACACACACACACACACACACACACACACACACACACAGACGTGGGAAAACTAGAGAAACGAAACGGACAGAACGGGGCCTCGCACACACACACACGCGCGCGCGCACACATGCACACACATGCACACGTTGTTTATATTTTCCAATAACGGTCGCATTTCTGTCGTATTCATGTATTTTTCATTGGTATTTGCCTATTATTGTCCTGGGTTAGGGTTAGGGTTAGGGTTAGTTAGGGTTCGTTTGTCTGAAGTTGACAAACGAATTACAAATGATCCCTTTTTTAGGATATTCTGTGTAGGTCTACATGTGTAGGGTACGCTTATGTCTATGGGTATTTATGAAATGAAATGACCCACTTGTTGGGAGTTGTCTTGTATTTGATGAACATTTCCGCTCCATTGTGTATACAACATGGGCGGTAGCCTACTTTCCCGCAATGGGCGCGATGCTGTCACTCCTAACTGTAGGCTGCACTGACTCATTCATGTATCTGAATAAACGTTGAACCTCTCCGAGTGGTCCTACTGCCTTGTGTCACATTCATTGATTGATCCCCGAGCTCGTTGCTTTGCTACAGAGAAGATCCTGAATCAGAAAAAAAACTCCCTTTCGCTGACAGCTAGAAACCTCTCTGTCTCTGTCTCTCTCTCGCTCTCGCGCTCGCTCGCTCCTCCCTCCTTCTGTAGCCTATGTATAGAGATCTATATAGCCTACACATCTTGTGTATATATATATATAATAATTAATTGAGTCGTGGGTGAATGGGTTTGTATTGTTATAATTTTGAACAAAGGCGATGTTTTTAGTAAATTCAATGTAAAGTGAATATCTGTGTAACATTTCCCATATATGTCAGCAGTTATTGTGCTATGGCTGCTAGACCTTAGTGATGTTTGTCGTTCTCTCTCTCTCTCTCTCTCTCTCTCTCTCTCTCTCTCTCTCTCGCTCCTCCCTCCTTCTGTAGCCTATGTATAGAGATGTATATATGTACACATCTTGTGTACATATATTGTGTACAGCCATCTATATGTGTGTACATATCTTGAGGGCAGCATGTAAGGCCATCATAAATAATAACGCTTGTGTCACACCGGCGGCACGGATACCGGTGTCGTGCCAAAAAGTGATTGTCTGCCAGAAATTGATTGAAGGCCAAATACAGTCCTACTCAAAGGTGATTTCTGCCTAAATATGACTTGCTCTCATTCATAAGCTTCATAATATAAACACTGGAGCTCACAGGACACCTTGGAATTATTTTAAAGGACCATTAACAAAAAATAGGCATTTTCACCTGCCAAAAATTGATTGAAGAACAAACGTTAAACTTTCGAAGACACGTGCCTTTGCTGTAATTACATTATAATACAGTTGTGTGTATCTGCATATTATGGCCGTTTAATCCAGAGAAAAGCAGACGTTGTTGCGCTACCGCTCAACGGGCTGCTGTGCGCGCTCCCGCAGCCAGAAATCAGATTCTGGCAGACAATCACTTTTTGGCACGACACCGGCAGCACCCTGATACCGACGGTACCGGTACCGGGTGGAGGCAAACACAGTCACGGTGGAGGCAAAGTCACGTGGCAACGGGAGCACGTCGGCAGGCACGTTACGTGGGTCGCTTACCGGAGGACGCGTCAGAGGAATTTCCCAAAAAGGGCGGGACCTAACGGACCGCCCGCGGGCTGAGTGAGTGTGTGTGTGTGTGTGTGTGTTTAGTGTGTTTTAGTGTGCAGTACCGCCGACATCAGTACGCACCTCATGTATAGAGGGAATGAATGCGTTCGCCGCGTGAGTTAATCATGGCGTCGGAGACGTCTTGAATTCGCCGTCGTTGTGTTATGAGGTGAGTGATGTTAATAGGCTACTTAACTTATTTAATAGACTAAGTTTTGTGAGTTTTTTTTTCAGCAGCACCCGTCTCCTAGAACTACCTACCCACTATAATAATAATAATAATAATAATAATAATAATAATAATAATAATAATAATAATGTGTGTGTGTGTGTGTGTGTGTGTGTGTGTGTGTGTGTGTGTGTGTGTGTGTGTGTGTGTGTGTGTGTGTGTGTGTGTGACGGCCTAGTTCATGGCCCGACTTGGCAACAGATGGCTTCCCCCCGAACTGTTTTTGATCCTGCTGGCAAACATACAGAGCTGTCCAGCTCAACCAGGTAACACCGTGGAGGGTCTTCATGCTCAGCTCTTTATAAGCTACATGAGTCATATTCAATGTGCACAAAAACAAAATCATTGTACAAATATAACAAAACAAACAGAAGGGAGTACAACATGGACAAGCTTCCTGTTAGTAGGCTACTGGAGTTTACAAGCGTATACAGTCTTCATCTTAAAGGTGCAGTGTGTAGAATTAGCGGCATCTAGTGGTGAGGTTGCAGATTACAACCAACTGAATACCCCCTACGGTGGCCTGTACTGGCCTGTAAGGTGCAGGGTTTTTTTAGCTGTTTGTACTGTTGTAGAGCTAGCAGGTTACACTTCTAAACAGCCATTTTAATGTTATATCCATTCAGTACATTTTGTATCGTGAGATGTATCGGTTTAATTTCACAATCACTCATAGCGTCTTTAGTTCACCATGTCACATAGCTAATTCAGACCATGAATATCTGTTGAAAAGCCAATATCTTTAACAAACACTTTCAAACTAGTTCAACTGCTATTGAGATTATTTTAATACACCACCACAGTAGCGCTATACTGCTATATATATGTCATTTTCAGTTTTGATGTCGGGACGTCCCTGGCGGGCGGACATTATTGTAAAATGTATCTAACGCGGGGTAACTCCACCCACCCAGGCCAGCTACTAAATGTTGGAGAATGAACCTATTTTAGTCTCAACAACAATATGCAACGGCGAAGGCTTTATTTCTCTAGAGACGTTTAATCTGGCCAATCAGCACAGCCATATATTAGGCAATCAATCTGTTGGTTTGTGAACATAGCGCCGTGGATCCACAATTATAACTGGCTAACCAAGTTTTATGTGAAGTTTGAAAAATTTGTAGGAGGACATAAATCACAATCTTTTTACGATTCGCTTGAAAAGTAGATTGTGGACATCTTCAAGATCGATCATGATATGAAATCGTCAGATCGCCCACCCCTAATTCAGACATATGCGTTTGGATGACTAAGGGCGCCCAATGCAAACATACTTAATATGGGCAACTAGTTGGCTTAATGACACCCAGTTGCTCATCTGCTAAATTCAATTATGTACGCTAAAAATAGGCAGTAAAAATTACAATAGAACATTATTATTTTTATTTTAATAAAAACTTGGGCTTCATTTCAAAATATGCCTAATATACTTTGGGAGCCGTTAATAAACCTGGGCGGCCTGCCCAAGTAAAGTCTATGTGTGGGAAACACTTATGTATGAGTAATTCTTATGAGTATGGCGATTATATGTTGGCTATTACCAGAGATGGGCATTATTTCAATTAGCCTACATGTATTTGAATCCATATTTTGCTCACACAAGGAATTTGTCATTTATTTTGATACATTCAGTTAGGATTTTTGTTGTATTTTTGCCCATCTCTGGTTATTACTAAATTGCACTTTTGATCTCAGTATAGGCCCTAGCAGTCAAAAAAGCAGTTTATTTCAGTATGAACAGCATAAATCACTTTTATACCACATATGTGTACGTTTTCTCTATGTGCCATATGTGTTCCTCATACTAATGCTAATACAATCTCGTACATTTGACAAGTGACACAAACATTCATTGTAGCCCACAGCAATAAGTTGTGGAGAAAGTTGATTGATGGACATGGAGATGTAAATTATGTTTTCTGTTCCCCTTCTTCCACGTATCATGTGTTGATGTCCAGGGTGTCCACCTCCCCCCTTTCCACCCCGGTGCCATATTCCTTATGAGGAAAACCATGGCATGATTGTCCGATCAGCCATCCAGTGTGTCTGGGACCCAGGGCCTCGCATTGAGACCCCCTCCATCTACACCTTACACTGGAAGTCTGCCGATGGCAGGTACAGCATCCCTACTGAGCACAGCCAAGAGCAAGTCCGTTATAGTATGATGTAGTATGATTAGTATGATGTTACTGGAGTACTGAGTGTTTTTTTTAAAATTTTTGTTTGTTCCTTGTTCTCGTTCCTCTCCTCCTCTCTTTCCTCTACTCTCCCCTCTCCTGTCCTCTCTTCTCCTCCCGTCTGTATACCAGTGAGCAGGAGGTTAGGGGTAATAATTCAAGCGCGTATATTCCACGGGATCAGGTGTCCAGCCACAGTAAGCTGAGTGTTTGGGTTCGGGTGGAGAATCCGCCGTGTTCTGCCTCCTCTGGAAGGTACTCCTTCAACACAGCCAGCATTGGTGAGTGGCACCCATTGGGTACCAGGGACCTGCTGGGTCTGCAATGTCCTTTTTGTGATTATTCCGAGACATGCTTGATTTGAATTACTTGAATGACTAACCCAATACATACATGGCTGTTTTGCATCTTTCAGGATATACTTGCGCAACGTCAGCTGTCTAATATGACTACATTTCCTTTACAATTAATATCTTTTCTTCTGCAAGTCATAATACAAGTTCCTAAAAGAAGTGTGTGTGTGTGTGTGTGTGTGTAGTGAAACCAGCTACTCCCACCATCGAGAACCACACCCTGAGGCCCCTGGAGATATACTGGGAGCCAAAGTGTTCTAAGCAGGGCCTCTCTGAGGGCAACTGCCATGTTCGCCACCGAGTGGCCCCAGACGAAGGCTGGCAAGAGGTCAGTGGGACTTACTACTGTGTAGTACTAGTGCTGTTTGTGTCACCGCTTTGAAAATAACTTGTGTAAATAACACAGTATCAGTCTGAGGAGACAGTGATAGATATATACTTTTTTTTTTTACTTGGAACAGGTTCTTTAGGGAAAACACTTTAATTCAGGTTTTTATCCACAGCGAATTGACCTGAGATAGGCTTCAATAGAATGCATAGGATTCAATAGGCTTGGGGATTAGCCTTTGCCTGTTCCCAAATAAAATGATGCCAATTTCACTTTACCTCCTCAGTGAACATGCTTCTTTCTGTCTTATTTTTAAAGTGTTGATTGTTTCTTATTTTCTAATGCACATCTTGTGTGGTTTGTGGTTGCTAGGCTCTGAGGAAATCATCCGGTTTGTCTTTGCGACAGCGGCACAAAAACAATACCACTGTGAAATGTTAGGGTGGGAAAGTTGAAAAGTTGTCTACAGCGACATTAACATTTACATGCAGTCATTTAGCAGCAGTGTTGGGAACGTTACTGAAAATAATTAGTAATAGTTACTCACTACTTGTTCCAAAAAGTAACTGAGTTAGTAACTGAATTACTTTATAATAAAAGTAACTAGTTACCAGGGAAAGTAACTATTTGCGTAACTGTAAAAAAAAAAAAGTTGCTATATGTCAAAGAATTTGGATTTTTCTGAGCATTTTTCATCGGATTGCTCCGGACTCGCCATCTCTGCTGCTTCTTCGAATCTGTTTGGTGTGTGTGTGGTGCGCATGGCCTGGCTTGTAAAAACACTGACTCCGATTAGCCAATCATAATCGCTTATCTCGTTGTTAACCCACCCGGTCTCCTCACTAGCAGTTTGTGTATGGAGCCGGGGGTGCGTTCGGATTACGCAGTTTATTCAATCAATTGATAGTAACGCACCGCATTTAACATTCAGTAACGATAACGGCGTTGTAACGACGGAAACAGTAATTAGTTAGATTACCGTTACTGAAAAAATAACGCCGTTCTTTTAAACGGCGTTATTCCAAACACTGTTTAGCAGACACATTTAATCAAACCATACAATCAAAATTGGAGTAGCTACAAAAGAAATTCAAGTGTTGCGCAACTGGACAGAGTTTAATCTGCTAGAACGTCTATGTGGAGTGTGTGTGGTGCTGGTTTATCCTGGGTGCCATGATCAGGTCAGGTGACTCCAGAGGGGTATTGCACAAAACTAGAATAAAGAAATCCAGGATAATTGAGCAAGTGCGGCTTGACCTAGTCTGCTCAGCACATCCTGGCTTAATTGGTTGCACATTTCCTGAGCCAGGATAAAACGGCGCGGCTAAGTTAAGCCAGGTGAAGATAGCTGGGATAAGTGCGCGTTCACGGCATACTTGAATAGACCTTGCGATCGCTCACAGAATCACCGATCGCAACATGGACATGGACAACACTTGTCTGGTCATAAAAGGACCTGGCAGCAAGTTAAAATTAAATATAAGAACATTTTGCAGGCTGGTAAGTGACTTTAAAGTAGATAACAGTGAACAAATGAGGTGAATAGATTAGGTGTCTGCTGACATGTTGAATGTCTGTATGATTGTAGCAGTTAAAAAAAAAGCCCATAGAACTGACACTGGGGGCGGCCCACCAAGCCAGGATATGACCCCAGCGAGGAGCTGGCACTCCCTGGATCCCCTCCATTGATGGAGGGGATCCAGGGAGGGACAGTAACAGACTGTCCCAGCCACAGAAACTGTCCGCTTTATACAAGGTACATATTGCAGTACTACTGCACATGCAGCAATAACATCACAGGCCCTGTCCGGGGAAACCCTCAGGTGGTGCAGGCACTGAAACCGAGATTTCAGAAGGCCAAAGGTCATCTCGATACAAGCCCTTGTTTTGTTGTGTGCATGGTTGTAGGCCTGCTGTGATGGGGTTTGGGGGTCCGCAAGGGGAGTCAAGAGGAATGACTGGCAGGCGTATCCTTTGTCTCCCAGCAGCACACCAGAGAATGTGCCTGGTAATACAAGATATCATTTCGAAAACAACACGGCAGAGTTACACACTCATGATGTCCAAGGTGCTTACAGTACAAATAAAATGTGTGGCTTACCTTGTGAAAGTCACTCGTAAATTGGACTAGCCCGAAAGACTCTGGAGTCATGCACTGAGCCAGGCCACTTTGCCTCTAAATTGCTGACAAGGCAGTCAGCATCACAGATCATCTGAAGTTGTAACCTATTAAGGTCATTAAATGCACAGAATTAAATTATGTAGGTCATAATAACCACAAATCACTCTTACCTGAACATTGATGCTGTGGAAGGATTTCCTGTTAACGTAATCTCCCTCATGTTCTCCTGAGGGGTCTTCTGTGGCCAGGGAAGGTGATGAATATGTTGCTGAATGACTTCAGCGCCAGACAAACACGTCCTATTGTGCAGCAAATGGTTCCTTTATTGAGGTTCTCTGCATCCCCAACAGAATAAAGGAAGCTCCCACTTGCAAACCATCTCAATGTAACACAGAACATCTGTGGTACAGTGAGAGCATGGCTTTGCACCGTCTGGTGCTGTATTTTTGGACCTTATCTTAGTCCATCACCTGAGAATCTGTATCTCTCATTGAGATAGTCATCTCCAAAGGCCAATGGGTCTGACCTGTCCCGGAAGACTCTTTCATGCCTAAATGCTCGTCTGAGGATTAGGGCTTCCTCATCCAGTACATCCTCCAAAAAAGGGCAAGCCATTATGAAGAGGGAACAGGTGAATGGGAGTTGGCCCTATATATACTATATTGCCCTCGTCACAGATTTCATTGAAAATACCTTTGCAACTTCATCAGCTGTGTTTTGTAATCTCAATTACTGCAATAAAACATATTTATGAAACCTCTGACAGCAATTTGACAAGCAGTCTTCATTAGCATAGCAATATAACACTTGGCCTGAGTAATAACACTTGAATCAATATAAAGACTGTTGCAATTACAAACAGCCAACAGATTTAAATGAAATGAGAAATGACTATACTGTATATGTAATATTTGAATGCAGGATAATTAAAATTATGCAACATATTTAGAAAGACCATGGACATGCTGTAAAACACATTAAATCCTCACAGGATTAACGGTGGAAATACAGGTGAATCACTAGGATTAAGCTTAGCCTGGCTGTTAGCCTGGTCTGGAGCAGGCAAGCTGCAGAGAATAAATCACCACATAGTAACTTGGCCAGGTTAAGTTTGAGCTGCTTTCATGCAACCGACTTGAGGCTAAATTCAGCCAGGATAACCAACATATCCCGGCTTAATCCCTTATCTTGGTTTTGTGCAATACCAGAGACACTAAGGAGGAGACACATCACAGAAAAAATCACCCATTGAAATGCATGGGGAAACTTTGTAACGCCAAGATGGCAGTTGTTTGCACATGTCCCGCCTCTTCCGGTGCCGTTGCTCCAATCATTTTGCAGGTCCTACACGATCACGCTTTTTGCGACACTTGGAAGTTATTTTCAATCAGGAGGGAAGAACCAGCAGCTGGAGCGGCACAAGCAGCATCGACTGAGTTACGTTGTTGATCTCTTGCTTTATCCAAAATTGCGGCATGATCTGGGATAGCTGAGAGTGAGCGATGACGTCTTGCTGTTAGTGCCGGTGTAGGTACCAGATCGGCTCGGCTTCCAGATCAGCTCGGGGTCGTCCGTCGTCTGCTGATTACGTCACACAATACGCTATCTACAGCAACGCCACTCGGACAAATTGCATTCGACTTTCACGATAGATAGATAGACAGATAGATAGATAGATAGATAGACAGACGCCATTTCTTTAAGCTAATTTTCAGTTATCTAAGTGTGTGTATTTGTCTTATTTACTTAGACTGTTAGACTATTAGACTATTAATATATATAATATATAATAAATAAATATATATATATATAACCTATTTTTAAGCTATTTTTCACTTATCTGTGTGTGTGCATTTGTGCATACACATATCCAACAGAAAAATCACAATTCTTCTCATGTTTTATGTACATTTTTTGCCTAACATAGGAGTCCACACACGCGTAGTCAAAATAACAGTTAATTGCTGCTTAGCACACAAACAATACACAAAACTGAAAATGAAGCTTCTCTTCAGAGCAGGCACGTGCAGAGGGGGGGGCTATGGGTGCCCGAGCCCATGCCCCTTTCCCTCTGAAGGACCAAAGTGCCCTTTTGAGTGGTCATTTAAATTTCCGTCCCCGCGTCTATAATCGCGCATCAGAAATCCACCGGCAGCACCCCCCCCCCCCCCCCCCCCCCCCCCCGCTCAACAATCGTGCAACAGAAATCGTCTGGTAGCACCCACCCCCCCCCCTCCCGCTCAACAATCGCGCAATATAAAGCCTCTCCCGTTTTCGACTTTGAGCCCCTGCCCCTCAAAGGGTCTCTGCACGGCCCTGCTTCAGAGTGAACCAAGGCCAAAATAATTAAACAAAACAATCTAGATTATAAAGGGAAGCTACCTAAACCCTATGTCAAAGTAAATAATAAAAAGACAATTACTAAAACTAACTTCCTAAACTAACAAAAAACATGAGAAAACGAGTCAAAAGAAAAGGCAGCTCACTCCTACTGCTTCCAGGTAATAACAGTGACTATATACAAATGTGGAAAAAAAGGTGACAATTTAAAGTGACTATGTACAACAAAAGTGACTAGTGGAACAAACTAAAGTAATACTTAACATGCAAATTCGAAAATCGAAACTAACAAAGCACAGGTCACCCTTGGGCGCAGAAACAAGAACAGAAACATTAACACAAAAATCTTAAGGACATATAAATATATATATATTTACAACAATATCAGTTTCATGAGATTTTCCACAGTCCATTTTAAAGCATTTTAAGCATTTTAAAGTTCAATGCAGACAATTGACATCTGGGGGATAACAAAAGTACATTTGAAAGTCCAACATGTGACAGTTCTCACAGAGTAATGTCCTCTGGGCACAAACGGGTGTCTGCTCCTCTCGACGTGCAGGGGGTGGAGGACAGGCAAGAGGGACATCTGCAACAAGCAAAGATGTGCAGATATAGTGTCAAGAAGTTAAGTTTGTAACTGACATGTCCATGTTAGTTGCTTCATTCACAATTGAAAATGGCATACGTTTTAAAGATTTGCAAAAATTATAAAGTTAAAAATTCAGTGTTAAATTTAAAAAAAAAACATAGCAAAATAAAACAAATGAATGACAATATTGTCATTACAGGGCACCGAGTGGAGATCACTGAGGGAAATTTAGATTTTCTTTAATTTAGATTTTTTATTGTAAGGTTTGAATACTGTTGACTGCACTGTATCTTAAGGGTCCTTAAATAAGTTACATCACTCTATTAGTTTCAAGAGTCTTTTTGTAGACCTTTCCCTTCATACATTTCAGTGACATAATTAGGTCTAGGATTTGTGTCTGTGTCCAACTTATGTTTACCTATTGCAATTGGCTGCAGAAGTGATTGCAGTATCCTGGATGTACGGCTTCAGAATAGACTGCTGTAAAACAAAAAGGCCCTGGTCTTGCTAAGACCAAATAGCTCCCCAAAAGCGTGGCCAATATGGCCGCGAGTGAGAGGACTTGCCTAGAAGGACTTTGGCCCCAGGATGAGGCTGTAGACCAGCTATCAACAACACACACTCCAGTCATTTCTTGCATGCTCTCTTACTTCGTGCTGTAAAAGGTATTTCCTTTAGGACTATCTTTTTGCCTTGTTTTTAGTTAATTTAATGTAACAAGTGCAGTGCACCCGCAAACAAACGCTAAAAAAAATGCACAGGAAGTGATGTCAAAGTACGAATGTGGACATTTTAGCTGCTTGTGTGAGAAGGGTGTCTGTGGTCTTGCTATGTAGCTTCTGTAGTTTCACTTCCTCTCATGTCAGACAGTACAGCTAATGCCCTTTTGCAAAGTTAGTGGTAGTTGAAGTGTTAACCACTTTTGAAAGCCTTGTTGAGGGATTGGCAAGACTATAACAAAATAAAATACTTCAAATTGTACTTTAAGTATTGTATTCAAAAAAATTTGAATACAAAAATGACTGTATTGACCTTTTTTAAATCCCTTATTTTCTTTCTTAAATTTTGGAAATCTTTGTTGGCTTGAGGTCACTTAACTCATTGGCTGCCAGCCATTTTCAGTGCAGAGAGCCCCATACTGCCAAGTGTTTTACAGCATTTTGACTGATTTCCTAAGACCCACTTAACAGTGAGTTCTATGACTATGTAAACACCGAAACTATCAAAAGAAAGAGTAGACTCTCTTCTTTAATCAGGAACAAACCGTTTGTTTCTACCTTTTTCCGTTCTTTAGTAATCGGCAGTAGAACATACGTTGGTTTCACCAAAAACACCTGTTTTTGACCAAAAATGGAGAAAACAAGCTTTTTGTGTTACTCATCTCTCCCATCCTATTTGGCACGGGGCCCACCTAGTGGGTTAGTTCGGTAGTACATACTATGTTTACAAGCCTGATTTTTTGTGACAAGGTCCTCTAGATCGCTCCCCAGTCAGCCCCGTTGAAAAACATAATTGACGTCTATAGACGTCATTGGCAGTCAACGGTTGTATTTCAATTGACGTCTATAGACGTCATTGGCAGCCAATGAGTTAAGGTACATTTTCTCATTGCTTTTCACGAAGAGGAGGGATTACACGGCAGAGCATATTGTTTAGAAAATGTCCGTCCATATTCGTGGTATGAGTTGAATCTGCTAGAATGTGTGTGTGTTGATAGCTGGTTTATCCTGGGTGCCATGTTTGCTCTGCACCACAGGTGTGCAGCCCCACCCAGCCCAGAGTCTAATCAGTCTGACTCAGGCCAGGTGAGGCTGTAAAATAGCTATCAACAACAACACACTCCACACACACTCCAGTCATTTCTTCTATGCTCTCTTACTTCGTGCTGTAAAAGGTCTTTCCATTAGGACTGTCCTTTTGCCTTGTTTGTAGTGTAACGAGTGCAGTGCACCCGCAAAAACCCACCAAAACAACTTTCAGAAAAAACTACAGGAAGTGATGTCTAATGCTGCGTTCGACGGCAATGGGATGTGGGACTTATCCTACCTGAAGTCTACTACCTCCTACTTCAAAGCGTTCCAGGTAATTGAAGTGGAATGTAAACAGAAAACATGGACGACCGCAGTCTCTTTAGAGGAATTATTACAATTGTATCAATAACACATTGATTAACATATTGTCCAGCACTGGGTAACGATATATGGCGGTGTTAGAGATGTTCTGGCGCCGTATGAAAGCTTGCCATATCGCTAAGGTATATTTACATATCTTCATGCTAACAGAATAACGACATAATTTCACGCCATAATATGAAAAACAAGTTGTGTTAAAATTGCAGTGTCTAAAACAACCCTACACTCAGAAAAGTAAAGTTTATAGCCTATTCGTTCTCACAACGTGTGATTCCATGGGCGCCGCCATTTTGCTCCGACGTAATTGTGGCGAAGTCGGGGGAGGTCGAGCTCCCCCGACTTCGCCAGTTGAAGGTTCCACTTCGACAGGCATTCCAGTGCACTTTTCTTAGTTGGAGGTAGGATAAGTCCCACATCCCATATGCCGTCGAACGCAGCATAAGTACCACACAAGTTCTGAGAACGGTGTCAGTGGTCTTGCTATATAGTTTCTGTATGTACAAAAATGACCGTGTATTGACCTTTTTTAAATCCCTTATTTTCTTTTTTAAATACCATATTTATTCATAACTTTTGGAAACCTTTGTTGGCTTGAGGTCCCTTATGGTTCATTTTTTCATTGCTTTTGTAGGAAGAGGAGGGATTACACGGCAGAGCATATTCTTTAGAAAATGTCCATCCATATTCGTGGTATGAGTTCCAAGTGCGCTGTGCGTGTCTCGGGAGCTTACTGAGTGACTGGAGCCAAGTGTATAAGGTGGAGAGCCCAGGAGCAGGTCAGTCCTCAACATACTGCAACGCCCCTCTGGTTTTTGTTACATATTTACATAGACTAGATACGTTTTCTTATTTACATGCATTAAATGTCTTATTGATATTTCATGAATGTACATTGTATATGGAACATTTATAATGACAATTCTATTTTTCATGTTTATATTGTCATATGTAACATTTTATTTTTGCATGTAATTGCATTTATTGCATTTCATTGGCCCTGTTTACACAAGCAGTTTGAATCTCTCAACTCCCGAATTGAAGTGTGAGGTGTTGGGTGTGAACAAACCAAAACAAGACTAACAACAATACTAAGGCTGTCAGGTACGAGACGGAGGAACCAAGTGCGTTCGAACCCAGAAGGGTATTTATTGAATTTAGGGAAAGGGGAGTGGGAAGGAGAAGTGTTCAGAGTTCTGGGCGTCCAAGGGTTCCAGGGGGTCCCAGGTGCTGTGTGTGTGTGTGTGCCTCCCCAGGGAAGTGGGAAGCAAATCCTGGAGCTGGAGAATCCGGGAGGTCCTGGGGAAAACACACACACAACAACAGCAGGTGAAAGCAAGGCAGTGGCACAGTTCAGGGCAAATCCAAGTCAAAAGAGTCAAGCAGAAGGCAGGTCGAAATTACCGGGGCAGAAGAGAGATCGGAGTCGAAGACAAAGGCAGGTCGGGTTTCCGGGATGGGAGAACAGGGCAGGAGTCCAGGCAGGTCCGGGTACAGGAGTCAGAGAAAGTAGGAGCAGACTGGTAACACGAGTGAGCTTGCAGACGATCTGACAAGAACTGACTGCAACACAGGACCTTAAATGCAGAGCATGGTTACTGGCAAATGCAGTGCAGCTGGAGAGTTAACGAGGCTAAGGGAGACAGAGCAGAGTGGGACAGGTGAAGGTGATTAGGGCCAATCGAGTGTAGTTACCAGGCTGGCAGAGGGAATCCATGACAGAACCCCCCCCCCAAGGGACGGCCCCAGAAGTCCCAAAACAGGACCACCGAGGCAGGGCGGGCGGAGGGGGAACAGGAGGAGGGCTAGTATTCCTCTGACCTGTCGGAGTCCATTGCCACCTCTTCTGCGGACAACTCCTCCATCTCACTGTCCCCAGCGGAGGAGGCACCATCCGACATAGCCGGATCCGGGTCGGGGTCAGGGGCAGGTGCAGGCACAGAGTCGGGACACGGCGCAAGAGCAGGCGCGGGTGCAGAGTCAGGGTCCGGAGCGGGTATCGCCAGCGGAACGGCTGGCCGGGCAGGGATGCGTCGGGCCCTCACGGGGCGACCCCTCCGAAGGGAGGGCTGGTCAGGGTGGAGGCGATGAAACTCAGCAATTATAGCCGGATCTACGATTCTGCTGGCGGGCACCCACATCCTGTCTTCCGGGCCGTAGCCCTCCCAGTCCACCAGGTACTGGAGACCTCTTCCCCGTCGACGTGATTGGAGGAGGCGGTTGACCGTGTAGACCAGTCCCCCCTCGACCACACGAGGAGGAGGCGGTGGCGGAGCATCGGGGAGTAGATCACTCTCGTACACTGGTTTCAGCTTGGACACGTGGAAGGTTGGGTGGACCTTCATGGAGCTGGGGAGCTTGAGGCGGACAGCCGACCTACTGATCACCCTCTCCACAGGAAACGGGCCGACGTACCGGGGTGCCAACTTGCGGGACTCCACTCGGAGCGGAAGATCCTTGGCGGAGAGCCATACCTTTTGTCCCACCCGGTATGTAGGAGCCGGAATCCTCCGTCGATTTGCTCCAGCTACATAACTAGCCACCGACCGGAGGAGGGTGGTCCGGGCTTGGGACCAGGTTCTGCGGCAACGCCGTACAAGGGCCAGGGCAGACGGGCAGGATACATTGGGCTCCTGACTCGCGAACAGTGGTGGCGGGTAGCCGTACACACAATGGAAGGGGGACAGGCCAGTTGCGGAGCTCGGGAGGGAGTTATGGGCATATTCCACCCACAGGAGCTGCTGAGACCAGGATCTGAGTTGATCTGGGACGAAGAGGCAATCGTTGGGGCAAGCACTGGGGCCGGGCTGGTCTTGGATCGCGTCCCTGACTCGTCTCTCTATGTCCCAGGTCAGAGCAGCAACGATACAGGAGCTTGGGAGGACAGGAGCCGGTTCCTCCACAGGAGCTTCGTCCTTCTGAAAAACCCGGCTGAGAGCATCGGGTTTTGCATTGCGGGAACCTGGACGATACGAGAGGGTGAAGTTGAACCGGGTGAAGAATAGAGACCAGCGGGACTGACGTGGATTCAACCTCTTGGCAGTTCGGATTTACTCCAGGTTTTTGTGGTCGGTCCATACCAGGAACGGAGTGCTGGCGCCCTCTAGCCACTGCCGCCACTCCTCCAATGCAAGTTTCACGGCTAGCAATTCCCGGTTGCCAATGTCATAGTTCTGCTCAGCTGGGGTCAGTCTACGTGAGAAGAACGCGCAGGGGTGCAACTTGCCATCCCCTGCGGCACATTGGGAGAGAACTGCCCCGACCCCGATGTCTGATGCGTCTACCTCCACCACGAACTGCCGATCGGGGTCAGGCATTTGGAGGATGGGGGCAGAAGTGAAGCGTGCTTTCAGAGTTCTGAACGCCTGGTCGGCCTCCGGTGTCCATCGGTAGTGGACCTTGGTGCTGGTGAGGGCAGTCAACGGGGAAGCAACCTTACTGTAATTCCGGATAAATCTTCTATAGAAGTTGGCGAACCCCAGGAATTGCTGTAGTTTCTTGCGGCTCTCAGGCGCTGGCCAAGAGGTAACGGCTGAGACCTTGGCAGGGTCCATCTGAATACTTCCCTCCGCTACTATATACCCCAGAAAGGATACAGACCTGGCGTGAAACTCACATTTCTCTGCTTTGATAAAGAGAGAGTTCTCAAGGAGGCGACGCAGGACCAACTGGACATGACGGACGTGTTCAGGCATGTCTATGAGAATATCAAAATGTCATCCAGGTAAACGAATACAAAGACATTGAGCATGTCCCTGAGGATGTCATTCACAAGGGCCTGGAAAACTGCTGGGGCGTTAGTAAGACCAAAGGGCATGACCAAGTATTCATAATGTCCGGTTGGGGTATTAAACGCTGTCTTCCACTCATCGCCCTCTCTCATCCGTACCAGATGGTAAGCATTCCTGAGGTCGAGTTTGGTGAAGATGGTTGCCCCCTGGAGTAGTTCAAAGGCGGATGACAGGAGTGGCAGAGGGTACCGATTCTTGATGGTTATGTCATTCAACCCCCGGAAGTCGATGCATGGACGGAGAGATCCGTCCTTTTTCCCAACAAAAAAGAATCCAGCACCGGCAGGGGAAGATGATGGACGGATAATTCCAGCGGCCAAGGAATCGTTGATGTATGTCTCCATGGATTTCCTTTCAGGGGCAGACAAGGAATACAGGCGGCCCTTAGGAGGTGCAGTGCCTGGCAGGAGGTCAATGGCGCAGTCGTATGGCCGA
This sequence comes from Merluccius polli, assembly GCA_030340625.1. Classification (NCBI taxonomy): domain Eukaryota; kingdom Metazoa; phylum Chordata; class Actinopteri; order Gadiformes; family Merlucciidae; genus Merluccius; species Merluccius polli. The sequence continues at coordinate 36,715 of JAOPHQ010003206.1, read as the reverse complement.
TGAGGGGGCAGAGAAGTGGCCTTGGACTTGTTAAAGACCTCACGAAATCCATGGTAACTGGCAGGCACATTGGAGAGGTCTGGGATCGAGTCAGGGGATTCAGGACTGGGGGGTATGATGGCTCCTCTCAAGCAGGTTTGATGGCATTCTCTTCCCCACTCCAGTATTACTCCAGTTTCCCAGTCGAAGTGGGGGTTATGTTGAAGGAGCCATGGATATCCTAGGATGAGTGGCAACCCTGGTGAGCGCAGAAGGTGAAACTGGATAGCCTCCTGGTGGTTTCCTGACAAGTGGATGGTTACTGGGGCTGAGATGTGAGTAACAGTGCCAAGCAGATGCCCATCCAGGGCTCGTGCAGGAACAGGTGTGGACAGACGATGGCGCCCTATGCCTAATTAATGAGCTAGTTCAGAGTCCATAATGTTGGCATCTGCTCCAGAGTCGACCAGGGCGGAAAGCGTGTGTGGGGAATTGGGAAGCAGAAGACGAACCTGGAGCAGGGGTTTTCGGGTTACGGGGGGCTGAACACATGCTGAGCTCACCAGGACTCCCCCTACGCCTGATGAGCTTTGGCTTTTGCTGGACAGTTGACCACTCGGTGGTTCTCGCCCCCGCAGTACAGGCAAAGGTTTGAGGTAAAGCGGCGCCGGCATTCTTCTGGAGTGAGGGTAGAGCAACCAATCTCCATGGGTTCGGGCTGGCTGGTATGTGTCAACTGGGCAGGCGAGGCTCCGGGGTAGGACAGGGCCGGCGAAAAGCCATTCCGATTGCGGACGGGGCGTGGAATTTGGCGCCCCTTCTCTCGTCGACGGGTCTGTATCCGGCGGTCGATACGAACCACCAGAGCGATGGCGTCGTCGAGGGTCGTGGGTAAGTCGTATGAGACCAACTCGTCCTTGATGTACTCTGCCAAACTATGAAGGAAGGCGTTCACCACGGCTACCGTATTCCACGTGCTGCGTCTGGCCAGGGTCCGGAATTCAATGGAGAAGTCAGCGACAGTGCGATTGCCCTGCCGGATTGTTAGGAGTTCTTGGGATGCATCTGCCGTTGTTGAACCCAGATCGAACACCTTCTTCATTTCTGTCTCGAAGGCCTCGAAGGTGGCACAGGCTGGGGTTTGTTGCTCGAACTCTGCTGCTCCCCAGAGACGAGCCCGACCCGTCAGATGGGTAATGGCGAATCCAACCTTGGCCTCCTCCAAGGCGAAGGTTCTGGGTTGCAGCGAGAACAGGAGTTTGCAGTTGGTCAAGAAGGGCCGGACCTGGTCTGGGTCGCCATTGAAGCGCTCCAGGTCTCCAATCCTGGGTTCTGGGTTCGATGGTCCGGGAGCTGGAGCCGTAGACACCTGGGCTGGAGTGTTGTGCGCTGGAGCGCTGGGGGCTGGTTGGGGTGATGCAGTAGAGGGAGCTCTCAAGATTGTAAGGGCCTCAAGCACCTGGGCCAGTTGCTCTTGTTGTTGCTGGAGTTGTCGTTGATGCTGATGGCCGAGCTGAATCAAAGACGCGACGTCGCCAGTCATTCGGGAAACCTCCCCCTCTGCACGTTGCAGGCGGTCCAGGGCTGATGGTTCGTTCGCTGATTCCATGGTGGTCAGATCGTACTGTCAGGTACGAGACGGAGGAACCAAGTGCGTTCGAACCCAGAAGGGTATTTATTGAATTTAGGGAAAGGGGAGTGGGAAGGAGAAGTGTTCAGAGTTCTGGGCGTCCAAGGGTTCCAGGGGGTCCCAGGTGCTGTGTGTGTGTGTGTGCCTCCCCAGGGAAGTGGGAAGCAAATCCTGGAGCTGGAGAATCCGGGAGGTCCTGGGGAAAACACACACACAACAACAGCAGGTGAAAGCAAGGCAGTGGCACAGTTCAGGGCAAATCCAAGTCAAAAGAGTCAAGCAGAAGGCAGGTCGAAATTACCGGGGCAGAAGAGAGATCGGAGTCGAAGACAAAGGCAGGTCGGGTTTCCGGGATGGGAGAACAGGGCAGGAGTCCAGGCAGGTCCGGGTACAGGAGTCAGAGAAAGTAGGAGCAGACTGGTAACACGAGTGAGCTTGCAGACGATCTGACAAGAACTGACTGCAACACAGGACCTTAAATGCAGAGCATGGTTACTGGCAAATGCAGTGCAGCTGGAGAGTTAACGAGGCTAAGGGAGACAGAGCAGAGTGGGACAGGTGAAGGTGATTAGGGCCAATCGAGTGTAGTTACCAGGCTGGCAGAGGGAATCCATGACAAAGGCTGCATCTGAAATTCCATGCTAACATGCTATTTAGGATGCTAAAACAGAGAGATTTTTTTGTATGTCCGAAACCTTAGTATAAAACCAATAGTATGTGAGTTTCATACTATTTCCGGGGAAATATTACAGTATGCAAGCACTGGACACTATGTCGGCATAAATATCTCACAATGCAATGCAGCGGGAATGGTGGTTACGTCTCTTGCTCCAACCAGCAAAGAGGATCTCAGAAAGTAACATAATAAAGGCTGAATAGTGCGTCTGAAAAGATACATACTGCTGTTTATTCACATAAAAGTATGTTGAACATATTAGTGATGGGTCGTTCGCGAACAAACTAGTTCGAACGAACGACTCTTTAAAGTGAAGGAACTGACCTCGTTCGCCACCGTCGTTCGCGTCGTTCGTCTCGTTCGTCTCGTTCGCTGAGTCTCTCTGACGCGCTGATTCGCGGCGCCGCTGATTCGCGAGTCGTGACTCGTTCGCTGACTGATTGACTCGAGGACTGAGACGTCACTCACGACTCGTCATCACAAGAGCCAGCCAATGTATGTTGTTTGTCTGTCTGTGACAGTCTAGGACGCTTTCGAATGGTTGACACATTAACAATACCACTTTCACATTTGAATATTGCCTTTTACATTTACATATCAGTGAAATGGTAAATACATGCTGTCTTTGTATTTTCTGTGTCATGCCAGATTAATAAAATATTTGAATGTCTCGTCAATCTGTCTCGTTCTTTCATGCTTCCTTCTCACGCACGCAACCCGGCCGGGACCCGCAATATAAAATATGCCCAGAATAAACACAACTGTACATCATTAACTTTAAAACTCATCATTGCTAAATCAAGTCTATTATCTTGCTGATATACATCCAATAATCTACTACGCCCCCCCCCCCCACACACACACACACACACACACACATCCCGCTGCGTTTGGTTTGTCTAACGTTACGTTGAATTGGGGGAACGGGGCATTTTGATCCTGACATGTCATTATGCATACATTAAATAAATCTGTTGAACTCAAATGAAATACATATGTTAACATATTCAACCAGACACAATGTTGTATTTGCTATTAACACATTTATTAATGCCATCAAGCACCATTGCACGATTGTGAATCGTGATTTCATGATTAGTTAGTAAATGAGAAGAACGAGGGAGTCCGAGACCGACTCAGCTGCATTCGTGATTCGTTTGAATGTTGTGTGAACGAGGAGGAGCCGAGTCTGACCGACTCGGCTGGCATTCGCCGTTCGCGAATGACAGCCCTGAGCCGAGTCGTTTGTGATTCGCGAACGAGGGAGGAGCTAAGTGAACGACTGAACGACTGAACGAGTCAGTGAATGATTCAGCGCTACCGGAAACACGAACGAACGAACGAACGAACGAACGAACGACTCTTCATGGCGAACTGAACGACGCGAACTAGTTCGCGCAAACGAACGAGGAAATCCACCACTAGAACATGTTGGGTATGCAGTGCATAATATGCGATTTCAGACGCAGCATAAATATACAAAAAGGAGGACAAAGTGAGCCGGCAGAGAGAGTGAGCCGGCAGGGAGACAGCTCAAGACCAAACAGGAAGGGGTGGGGTTGTCACAGCCCCCACGTCTAAAAAGGCTGAGAGGATTGTGAGTGTGTTGTGCCCAATGTGTAAACAGATTTTTATACAATCTAGATTCAAAAAGGGTTGTAGAATATAGATATTGCTCTCGTATAAACAGGGCCACTGTTACAGTTAGACACTATATTACATGATTGTACTACAGTGATTTTGTGACATACACTGACATACTTTTGGTTTGTGTTCCAGCTCCTGTTGGTCTGCTGGATGTATGGAGTGACTGCAGAACATCATTTAAAAGCTCTGAGTGTGTGCTCATGTGGAAGGTATGGTTTTTTTTAGCTTGAAACCTAAAGTGGATGAACGGCATCCCCACCTTATATCCCCATCCTGTGTCGGTGTCTGAGAACTGCACGAGCCGCCTGCACCCTCGTGCAGGCTTTATACGGCGATTTGTCACTTGTCGCACACCTCGGAAATGTTTTGTGCATGAACTGCGCGTCCACACCAACGTTACGGTGAAATGGCGACTATAAATGCCATGGCCGTGCATTGGACTATCCAAGTACTTCGCGAACGGCGCATCGCGGCCACTATAAATTCTGCTTAGCGCTGTCAGGGTTTTAGGGTTCAATTCGCACTCAGGCCACCAGGTGGACAGTGGACATTCGGGGTTTTGAACCTAGAACCTTTCGGCTGCGAGTCCAACACTTAAGTATCCTTCCCCACGTACCTCATAGTAATTTCCTTTCCTCACACAGAGGCCTCCCAGGTGGCAAGCGAGAGGTGAAATCCTGGGATATGTGGTGATGTTGTTTCACAACAACGGCACGGTAACTGTGGTGAATGCATCTGTGGTTGCCATGCCAACAGACCGGTTGACATGTGACAAGAAGCGATGTCACCTTGACAACATCCGTAGGGATGTGACAGCTGTGAATGTATCGGCCTACACCGCACATGGTGCTACAACACCTGCTCGTCTATATATGCCTCTGTCAGGTAACATCATCAGCATGAATGACCACTGGGTACATTTGAGTTCTGATAGGCTTGTACACTTACACTCCTATAGGCCATTGGTCACAATTGCATCATATGTTAATTGCCGCTGATTTCTAACATGAGATGTTTTGGCTGTTAGTTTAATGCGGTGTCCAAATTAGTCCTTTTTTATTCTAAATTGATAACACTGGCATGCCTGTCCTGTGAAAACAATGCTCTTAACCTTCTAGTTAATTTTTTATTTTTAACATTCACTCTCTTTCTGAAGCACAAGAAAACAGAGGTGAAGCTCTCAAGCTGGATATTAACTCGAAAGCTCTTGTTGTGTTTTGGAAACTGCCTACTCAACACATCAACAACAACCAATCGGAATATGTGGTGCAATATAAGCAGGCGGGACATCCCCCAACACAAGGCTTTGATTGGATCAGAGTGGACAGGAGCAAGATGTCTGCCACTCTAACAGGTCCGCATAACTTTTAGTTTCATATTGAGTGAAGCCAAATCCAAAGAAAATGGCCACTTGTTTTGTTCTGAGAAACTGGAGCTCTAGTGTGACATATAGTGGCTAAATGTTGTCTATAGTTCCTTTAACGCAATAATTCTAGTAGTGTTGTCATCCTGTGACCTTCCAGCCTTATCTCTGTCTCCATCTACAGGCCAGTTTGAGAAGTACATCGCCTACCAAGTGGCATTGTTCTCAGTATCCCCCAATGGGTCCAGTGATCACATTTCATCTGCAGTTGGATATGCTCATGAAGGAAGTAAGAATTAATGCGTTAGTACTTTATTATGGACTTATTTAAGCACTAAAATAACCTCACGCTGCTCCCCATCTATTCTCAGCCCCTTTAAGAGGTCCCTTCTTTGATGTGGTCTCCACGGCCAACAGTGCAAATGTGACTTGGGAGCCGATTCCCCTTCTTCAGAGGAGAGGGGTGATTGTGTGCTATCAAATAGGAGTGGACAGCCAAAGAGGTATACAGCACACCAACAACAGCAACATATTCATACAGCACCTTTTTTTTTAACCTGTTACTCATCGCTACATCACTGCAGTCATCATGTATTGTGCCATCACAAGGATTTTAAATTATGTATGATAATAATAATAATAATAATAATAATAATAATAATAATAATAATAATAATAATAATAATAACAATAATAATAATAATAATAAATCATATCCACAAAACGATTGGTTATCTCAATACGATTAAGCATATGTCATAAATTTCCCGCCATAGTTCTCCACAGACCAAATTGATCAAGAGAGATAAGATCTCTTTAATTGAGTCATGGGTGAATGGGTTTGGATTGTTATAATTTTACATTTTGAACAAAGGCGATGATCTCAGTAAATTCAATGTAAAGTTAATATCCATGTAATATTTTCATGAAATCGGAACATTTCCCATTCTGTGGGCACAGAATCAATGTTAGCAGTTATTCTGCTATGGCTGCTAGCTAGACCTTAGTGATGTTTGTTGTTCTCTCGCTCTCGCTCTCTCAGTGTACAATGTCAGTGTGCCACAAGGCATTGAAAACCAGAGCTTGCTGCTGGAGCGCCTGAAACATGGCCAAGAATACATGGTGTGGATCCGGGCCATGACCGCGGCTGGGCCAGGACCAAACTCCACCATGTTGATCAAAACACAAGACCTTGAGCACTCATGTACGGTACCAGCCACTGACACATCCTACCACAAATGATAACGTTATTAGGAGTTGGTGGTGCCTAAAACATATTATTCTGGTACGGTGTATACGGTACTAGAATGTGCACTTGCTTTGTTTTAGTAAAAATGTATATTTTTTTGTTATTGCATGTTCACTTTTTTTAGCTAAACTAAGGGATTCATCTTGGATGAGAGAAATTAGAAGTAATGCTACTTACATGTCCAAATGGAAGATGCATCATAAGCAATTAACTTCAATTGTATTTTATAAAGGACTGTGATTCCATTCATGCACTGTAAATTGCATTTATTCAGATGTATAATCAAACTGAATCAGGTTATTTCTAAATGATTCATTTATTCTTAATTCATGTATTCATTTGTTTCATTTCCTGCACAGATAACTACATTCGGTTTTTCCTGGTTGTGATTCTTCCGTCCTCTTTTTTTTTATTTTTATCTTTTTACATGAAGAGATTTGACTGGTGAGGCACTAATCTTTGCTTCCATTGTTATCAATGATCAGACATAATTCTGTATTCTAATTTCTGTTAAAAAATCATTTTTGTTTTAGTGTGTTATGCAAACATATTAATATATGTGTCTTTGTTTAGGACATTTAAGAGAATCTTTGGTTTAATTAAAGTGCCTGACCCCAACAACAGCCATGTTGTCCAAAAGGTGAGATACCCTCTTTTGGGCTAAAATGTACTGTTAAGTCATTCAGGAGATGATTTTTAGCAAGTAGGGGTTAGGATGTCTTCAGGTAGAACCACACCGTATATGGGGTCCACAGCATATGGCCAAGGGGTCCCCAAAATAATTATTAAAACTCCTACATAATTTATCAAAAATAAACAAAGCGTACCTTTGAGATAATTACTCAGTGTCATTGTTTTTCAAGGGGGACATTACTTGAAAGTTCATTGAGCCTGTAGGGGAGCACAAGATTTCCAGTGCATGTTATTAATACATTTCTTGGCAAGTAATACATGGACAATATATTTTTTAAAGTACATGTTAATGGGTTAGATTCAGCTAGGGGTCCTTGTAAATATGTATCCATTCTATCCATTTTTTCTTGAAAAAGATGGAGAACCCCCAATGTACCTAATACGTGTGTTCTACTTAATACGATGAATGGTCCCTTATTCAGGGCTCCTGGGTCCACATTTGCGTCCCCGCTGAAGAGTCAGACCCTGTGCTGTCTCAGTTGGAGATTGTGAAATCCTGCCTGGATGAGATGGCCGAAGAGTACCGAGAATCACAGGGGGCCATGAAGGGCGTGGCAGACCAGGGGAAGCGGGCAGGCTCAGGGATCAGATCTACTAGAGAGGAGTGCTACAGCAAAATGACAGACTCAGACGAGGACATGGACACTTTCACGTCAGATTATGAGAAGCACTTCATTCCAACTGCTGAGGATATTATGCGTCTTTGATGGGAATGCGACAGATTGGCATTGTGAAATAACAGAAGGACAATTTTTTGTTGCATCATTTTTTACTAAATACTTCTTTTGATGTTTCCACATGTGAGATTGTCTTACAATACATTTCTGCTTTGAAGAAAAGGTATTAAAGTAAGATTATAGAGATTATACTCAACTCCTCCTTCAGACTACATACTAGATAAAACACTAATTCACTCCTCTATGCACAACCCAGTCTCAAGTCAAAACGTGTAATAGCTACGTTAGTCCACAGCGCAAAATGTAGTAGTGTCACAATAACGGCTCTAAAATTGTGACATGTGTCTTCTAATGACCTCTGAACCAAATACCCATTTGAATCACTCACAATTGGGCTAGAGCTACCAGATTGATAATATATGTCCTTTAGGCCCTCTTTCATATTAAAGACACCCCAGGTCTCTATCGTATTCCCAAGTCATTCTAGGCCCCTATTCATGGTTTATTCTTGTAAGGGGCATCGCTAGGGCCCCTTTTGACTTTTGGACCCCAAACGTGAGAACCTGGTCCCCACCCCACATGTGTTTACACACCTAAGAAGCACAAGTTTCTATCTCCATCCCACCGGAAATGGGGAGCTTGAAACCACCTGCCATTTTACTCCCATTGACTCTCATGTTGCAGGTCACAACCCTTTTCGTGACCTTTCGAGATGGTGAGAGATGCCAAAATGTATACACACGTCCCCCTTGGTCCCTGGGACAAGTCATTCCCCCCATTTCTTTTATCTTCTGATGACCTCTGAACGACCCATTAGAATCACTTCCAGTTTGGCTCTAGCCCATCAGAAAGTGATTCAAATGGGTTGTGCAGAGGTCATCAGAAGATAGAAAAACACACACCATTAATAGGGGCCTAGAATGACTTGGGATGAAGATGAAGACATGGGCATGTGTCTTTTATATGAATCAGGGCATTAAACTCGACTAAAATTATACATTTGGTAGGATTCAGCCCAACAGGAAGTGGTGTAATTGGAGTGTCACCTTGAGGTCAAGTACTCTTGGGAGAGAGCTAGAGACCTGGGCCCTGTTCCGATATCCGTACTTCCCGTACTTAGTATACCTAGTTTGAGTACGTAGGGTGTTCCGATTATGATCGTGGGCAAAAATAAGTGTACTTGAAAGGACCCTTATGTGCCCTCAAAACGGCCAAAACGCTGAGTGTGCAACGGTGTACACTTTGCGTACTCTACGGCAGCCATCTTAGCTACATAGCGGAAGAGGCGGAGCCAGGCTGGATTATAGCTAGACGTCAACACTGTCTGTGGACGTAATCAGAGAATGTCTAATGGATTCACGTGTGTTTGGCGGGTGACGCGGCCGCGCAGCTGATAGTAATTTCCGTTAAGTGCACCACAGAGTATTGCATTTGGAACAGCACTAACATCTGAAAATCTGCGCACCTATTGAGTGTGGATAGTGTACTATGTTTAAGTGTACTCATGGAAGTATGGATATCGGAACAGGCCCCTGGTGTCTCTTTTATATGAAAGAGGGCCTAAAGGACAAATAAGAGTAACAATCTGGTGGCTCTAGCCCAACTGGAAGAGATTCAAATGGGTATTTCAGAGGTCATCAGAAGATTTTAAAAAACACCATTAATAGGGGCCTAAATTTGGAGGATCTAGCCCAACAGGAAGTGACCGAATAATCTACACTGCCAAAAAAAATGAACCGCACAAAATGGACAACCCACGAAAATGTATCTATTGAATTGTGCTCCGGGACACGATTCAATGTTCGTGACGATGAGCACGAAAAAGCATGATACAGGGCGGAGCAAGTCAACAAAGTCTTGGCGGCCATAACGCTCCGCTTCGGCTACGGTGTCATGGCGTCTATTCTGTGAGCCATCTCGCTTCTTTTCGATCTTTGTTTAGAGTTGCACATGCGCAGTACCGATCGGAGAATCAAATAATTCATAATAACTAACAAACTAAACTTCATATACATTCACTGAACGAAGATTATAAAAATAAAATGCACATTTCTCACTATGAATGTTATCAAAACGCATTTTAATGCTGAAACTATCTTAAAATATTGCATTTTCCACTGAGAATAAAAGGAATATCAGTTATTTTGTTTTGCTTCGTCAGACCGAAGCTTAATGGTCACGTGACGTGGATGCAGGCCAATAGAAAAGAGCTATTACACGTTTTGATGTGAGACTGAGTTCTATATATGACTTAAAGGTACACTGTAGAATTTCGTGGCATCTACTGGAAAAGACTTGGCAGAAATTGAATATAATATTCATAAGTATGTTTTCATTAGTGTATAATGACCTGAAAATAATAATCGTTCACTCAATCGTTTTCGTTCACTCCGCCGTTTATATCTACATGGGGAGCGGGTCGCCTTCCACAGAGGCCACCATGTTGCACACCCATGTTTCTACAGTAGCCCAGAATGGACAAACGTCTCTATATCAATATTTCTACACAATAGGCACATTACAATAGCCTGGCAAGCCAGACCCACATCAGAAAGATGTAGGGTCTGGCACTGCTCCATTGGCAGTGTGGGCAGGATACGGTCTTTCAAGTTCCCTCTGCACGCAATAGGACAGCGCTACAACCAATCAGAGCAACGAAGAAGGTGACGTAGTCAGAGCGACAGAAATTAGTCCATGGGGAAGTGTTCCGTATGGTGGATTGTGGAAGAATAGTGAAATAAAATGTTAACTTCAAGTCTTGAAGAGTCGCGGCCAAAACCGAGTTGAAAGACAGCTGTTCGCCAGCAGCAGCAGCCATTGTTTACCTCTAACACGGAACCGTCGCAACTCTGTCGTCATGGTAGCCCGGCTTCCGACTCCGCCCCTCACGCTGTGATTGGCCTGACAGATTTTCTGTTTCCAGCACAGAAAGCCGACAGAGAAGTGCTAGACCCCCCTGGCTGCAAAATAAATTTGCTGCCGCTAGGGGCAACTAGATTTCTAGGCTAACATTACAAATGACCCTGCCCCTAAACAATAGCCTAACTAAAGTGCAATTAAACCGGATACGTCTCACTCTTTTTTTGTAGTTAGAATATTGGATATTCAACAGATATTTACGCTCTGAATTACAGTGATCTGACGCGGGGAACTAAAGACTCGATCACAGCTATGAGTGATTGCGTAATTAAACCGATACGTCTCATGTTACGAAATGTTCAGAATGGATATAACATTAACATGGCTGTTTAGAAGTGTAACCTGCTAGCTCTACAACAGGAAAAGCAGGTAAAAAACTGCGTGGCCAGTGGAGCTCCAGTGTGAATGTAACACATAGGCCTACTGTATGATGGTGACTTTCCATATGTGTACATTGGTGGAAACTATCACAACTACTGCGAAAAAAACAAAATGAATACACGAGTACTCGTGGAGATTTGGACCTTGTATTAAATTACAGTTACCGGTATTTATTGCACCCCTAGTACCTACTGGCACCTTACAGACCTACAGGCCACCGAGGGGGGGATTCAGTTTGTTGTAATCTGCAACCTCACCACTAGACGCCGCTAAATTGTGTACATTGTATCTTTAACACTTCTATACTATTTATACTTTTTAACTATTTAAACGTTTAAACTCCCACAAACATACACATGGGATTAATTTGTCTCTTCCCTTCTAGAATTGTTAGTGTACAAACGGTATCAAAATCTATTACTAACTACTACACCTCAATATTCATAGACATAGGCATGTCTAGGGCACATCAACATAGAGCCTAGGCCTACTACATTTTTAAGCTATTAAGCTACTTTACTGATATACTACTACTAAAACTACAGTGAACTAATGTGACCAGCAGAGGCCCCCAGTGCCAAGACTGGAAACCACCAAATAGAATCAGCTTTTTATGGTTTAGCAACGGAGCATTGTCACAGAATCCGTTATTGTACATTGACATACAGATTAATAAATCCATGCTATAAACCCCGCAAGCATGAGTCCACCCCAAGCTCCGTAGCTCCGCCCCCTGGCCCCTCCCACCAGAGGGGCTGCAGGACTGCAGGGTCCACTCTGGGTAACCCCCTCCCATCCACACACACACACACACGCACACGCACACGTACACACACACACACACACACACACACACACACACACACACACACACACACACACACACACACTTCCTCCCTTTCCTGACCAAACGGATGGTAGATGTGAGTTAAAGAGTAAGGACAAGAATGGGGAGGAGAGGGGAGGGGGGAGGAGGGGGGGGCGGGGGCAGCGACATCTGGAAAGGATTGGGAGGCAAAGCAAGAGGAGAGAGAGAGAGAGAGAGAGAGAGAGAGAGAGAAGGAAAGAGAAAGAAGTAGTTTTGCGAGCTGGAGTGGAAACGCCAGAGGGAGTTGAAAAGGCGACAAAGCCAAACCTAGATGGAGAGCTGAGATACAGAGAGAAGTGTTGTTGAACTGAACTCACGTCGAGAGTGGAGGGGAGAGAGGAGGCAGTAAGGGGGGAGAAGAGACAGATAAAGACTCACAAATACAAGAGAAAGGGGGGGAAAAGAAAGAGGATAAGTTTTTCCAGTTATCTCTCATGTCCGTTTCATAGCTGAACGAATTACAACCCAGAAGGAAATCTACATTTGAAGTTTCCGAGGAGAAGAGAAAGAAGAGATTGGAAAATAGTTTTTTCCACAAAACCCTGAAAAAGCCAGCTTCAGGTAAAGTGCATTTAAAAAGGATTTTTAAAAAAAGGATTTGCAGTGCAACCGCATACACAACGATGATTTGACTCATGAATGTAAGCACATCATTTGTATACTGTATGGATATAGCCAATATTATAAAGCGTTATTCTTTAAATACACCAACCTGGTCAAACTATGAAATGGAAAAGTTTTATAGGAAATGGGAAGATATACTGTACATTTGTTTATCAAATATCAAAACAAAAAAAATAATGACTTTACTATGACATCTTGAGTGGAAATGAGGTCATCTAATATAATGCTTGGATCTGCCATTAAAAACACAAAAATGACTCCAGTCTATTTTACTACAAACCAGCCATTTTTTCTCCCATCTTTCCACCATACAGAGATAGCAAACAGCTCAACCATATTTAGGACTGACTTGTGTATATATGAGCTTTATAAAAGGCCACAGTGCAACAAGAGAGTCCAAACTATGGGAAGCCCGTTTCCACCAGTAAAATAACAAAATCTCCCCATGGTTAGTCAAAATGATGAGCTAAAAAGTCGAAATTATGAGCTAAAAGTCGAATTGATGAGATAAAAAGTCATAATTATGAGATTAAAAAAACTCAAAATTATGAAATAAGAACACAAAGGAGTTTGTCCTCTGTGCGTGTGGTGGCCGCAGGTCAGAGTGTGGCTGGTGAGTGAACAGCATGGAATGAAATGAAGGCACGAATGAGTCGTACTGGTGTGCAGGGTGAGTCACCAATCTGCTCTACCATTGGCTATTATTAGGGCCTCAAAACTACACCTCACGGGCAGTAGGATTTAGTTTGACCCCCCCCCCCCCCCCCCCCTCACCCTCCAAGCAGGGGAGGGAGCTTCCTTCCTGTCAGCAGACTGACTTCCTGTTTGGCGAACAAGGTTGGCCTTGGGGTGGTCGCTATAAGGGCCATTTGGTCATCCAAAGACTACAAATCTGGAACATGCACCTGGAGCAATTTAGTGTGACACACAGGTTGACCAAACAAGAAGAAAACACTACAGTGCAAATGGTGATTTCCAATGCAAATGTGGACACAAATAGGCAGTGGACAACGACAGAAGGTTTCAGTGTGAATGTAAATATTACAATTCACAAACAACACTGGGTGCTTTGCAACTTCCAGAGCCTGTACACGAAACACATTCTTGGTATGAGGGCTTTGAAAAATCCCCCCCAAAATTATCCTTTTTTAATTGGTATAATTACTACACATTCTCTCTCTCTCTCTCTCTCTCTCTCTCTCTCTCTCTCTCTCTCTCTCTCTCTCTCTCTCTCTCAGAATGTCGGTGTCTCGGAAGTGCCTGTGCTGCGTCAAATATCTGATGTTTGTCTTTAACCTCATCTTCTGGGTTCGTATTTCTACATCTCTTGCCTAGTCTGGTGTTGCTTTTGCATATATGCTTCATATAAAACATTTAACAGAGATTTCCCTCCATCAGTATCCCATGTCTTGCCAAGGCTAGACACAAGACATTGGGACAACTCAGTCAAACAATACAGAATTGACTACTTAAACAAAAGTTGATGAACAGCTTGCAGTTACTGCTACTGAAATATTTCCATTTTAGGAAAGCTTTTGAGAAGGGTTTGACTTGATTCCAGCAAAACATACAGTACAATATTTTATGACTTTTTCACAAATATAGCAGCCCTGTTTTTTTTAACACCTGTACATTATCATGCAGATGTTTTATTACACAAAGCTCAACTCTATAGCTTCCCACAATATGTTTGCATGCTGGTTATTGCTTTTCTAATTCCCTGCATCTCAGAGATCAGCATTTCAAATGAAATCAGAGTGCAGTCTACAAACAGCTCTTTTGTAAAGTCAACAATGACACACACCAGTTGTTTTAAATAGTTATTTACCTCCTGCATCCATTAGGACTACAACAAAGAATAAATAGCGAGAATGAATAAAATGTAGTACACAAGATCATAAGTACACAGTATTACAATTAGCCAAGCTATGTGATTGGTTGCTGAGGTTCTGCACGAGGACATGATCAATTCAAATATAGAATGGTTCTCTATTGTAGTTTTGTATTGAAGTTTCAAATGTGTCAAATTCAGTCATGATTTGGGGTCAATTCTGTTCTCAGCACAGGAATTTCAGATCCTTTCTCGTTACCTACTTTTGGCCAACAAGGCCTTGCCTTTTATTTATAGATCTGGGTTTCTTTTCTTTCATAAAAGGATGTAGTTATTGTTCAAGGGTTCAGTTTGTGCGTCTCCCCACTCTGAAGGCAGCGCAACTAAATCAGTTCAAGGTGTCTACATTAGAGTGGAATGAGTCGGCCCACAAATGGATTGGGAATGGATTGTGAATCAGAACTATGTCCTTGACGTGGAGACTGCAGACTACTGTCCTGAATCTAGCCGTGTGATCAAAAACAAGGCTAGATTACAGGAGTGGACATGCTCATTGCTGGGAGGACCATCTGGAAAAGAGCTCGAACCATGCACCGTGCCAGCGCTCTCTATTCTTCATATCGCTCCCGCACGGGCTGAGGAGCACACCCTTGGGGGCTACCAGAACAAATGGCATATTCTCTGGCAACATTTTGGAGTTATGATTTATGAGGGAAAACATAATCACCTAATTGCTTTGAACCCTGGAGTGTTCAAAGAGTGTGTGCCAAAAAATCAATCAATTTTTGACCAGTGTATACATTTTGATCTGCAGTGTATGTTACAAGTAATCAAATCCTTGCAGTTTTACTGGACTGTTTCATAACATCAAGAAATACTTCAAGCTCAGTTCATCAGCCTTTTAGAGAAGACTCCTGGCTTTTTGGCCCCAACTGACAACTGACAAAACTCCCAAAATGCAGATTATTTAATCTGCTATAAACAACAAACGTGTATGTTTAATGTAGATATGGTAAACATCCGTACATTGATTTTGAGACAAGAAATATGTACAAAAACACATTGTAACTTATTTCATAAAATTTGCATTGAACATACACTTAGTTTTTTTGCAATCTGCCTATTAGGTCATTTGATCATGTCCCAGGCCCAGATATAGACAGAAGGTTAAGCGCATATGTTGGAGGTGAATACCTGGTGATCCAGATGAGGTTAAAACACTCCTCTCTCTCCTCTTGCGCGTAGCTTGGCGGTTGTGGCCTGTTTGGTGTCGGGGTGTGGCTGTCCTTCACCCAGGCAGAGTTCTCCTCCCTGCCGCTGTCTTTTCCCTCCCTCTCCGCTGCCAACCTGCTGCTGGTGGCTGGTGGCGTTACCATGGTAACTGGCTTCCTGGGCTGCCTGGGGGCCCTGAAGGAGCAACGATGCCTTCTCATGACGGTGAGTAAAAGCAAACACTAAAGACTAACACCTAAAGTAGCTAGTGGGTTAACTAGTGCACAAGGACACAACACATGTAGCACATCCTGTCATATCTAGATAGGGGGTTTTATAGAAAATAATAATTGTATGCATCTTTATACACTACACATTACATATACATAATCTTGAACTACAAATGCTAAAAATACACAAATTGCTCTTTTCTTTAGGCACAAGCATGTACAACATGCTTGTGCAGGAGCATTATGGACTAAACTAACTGCCCTCTCTATCTTTGTAGTTATGAGAGAGTTATGATCTCTGAGCTTGAATATCTTGTATGCATGGGTTAGGGTTAGGGTTACTTAAAAGGACACTAAGTAGTTTTTTTAGTAATTTATTACCTCAAATCAACGTCTTCATTTATAAATAAGTCCCCATTGGTGTACAATTATCTCTGTCAACAATCTCACTTATCCTCCTGAGCGAAGAATCACATCAGAATTTACATAGGACGGGCGAGCTCTATGGAGGCTTCCATGTCCTTCCGGTCTATGGACTGCCGAGAGGGACAAAAAGCACTCCGTGGTACAGGTAAGGCTAAACGCGTTTTCACTCAGAGCCAGCGTGACTGTGGAACAGAGAAGGAGCTTAGCGAGACGCGCTTGTCACTTAAAAAACGATATAAACATGAGAACATAATTCACTATCTTGCTCAAGGAGTAATTATTCATACATGCTCACACTAATGTTTCAATATAGTTTGAATCATTAGCCCCCCCGTCGGTCGTAGGTCCGGGGTGGGTTAATATCCCCCCCCCCGTCGGTCGTAGGTCCGGGGTGGGTTAATATCCCCCCCCCGTCGGTCGTAGGTCCGGGGTGGGTTAATATCCCCCCCCCGTCGGTCGTAGGTCCGGGGTGGGTTAATATCCCCCCCCGTCGGTCGTAGGTCCGGGGTGGGTTAGTATCCCCCCCCCCCGTCGGTCGTAGGTCCGCGCAACCCCCCCCCCCCCCCCCCCACCACCACCACCTCAT
Organism: Merluccius polli; assembly: GCA_030340625.1. Lineage (NCBI taxonomy): Eukaryota > Metazoa > Chordata > Actinopteri > Gadiformes > Merlucciidae > Merluccius > Merluccius polli. Next base: position 19,724 of record JAOPHQ010003206.1, on the reverse strand, counting down.
CATCCGAAACAAAACTTGATGAAGTGGTGTTTGAAGACATGTTGTAATCATGTTGTCATAGCTTCTTGAATCTTGACTAATACCGCTTGCCGTAGTTCGAAAACGCGAGGCGCTAGAGAGCATAAATTCGTTTGAATGCAAAATACAATTTGACCACTAGATGGGGGAAAAAACTACTTAGTGTCCCTTTAAACATGTAATGTATAGCAGCTTTATGTGCTATGGGGATCGTTTGTGTTTTTCTGTTACCATGTTCACTGAATTCTTTCACTGCATTTACTGTTATTGCCCACCCGCTGCATGTGCAGGACAAATAAAGATATATTCTGTTCTAGTTCTTTGTGATCCTCTTGCTACTGGTTCTGACAGAGGTGACGCTTGTGTTGGTAATACACATCTTCAAAGATAAGGTAAGCCCATCACGATAAACTGTGTCTCATGTTGTCCTGTAATGAACACATCTGTAAGTTGTTGCTCGCGCCTGTCTGTAGTTTCTATTTTGGGGTAAGATGGTTCTATTCCCTTATCACATTTAAAGCAAAATATTGTATTTCTAATAGGAGTTTCATTCTAAGAAAGTGTGAATGAATGATTAGATTTACACTATGTACAACATGCCTCCTACACCTTTCTAGACTATATGTCTCTTAAGTTAGCCTGAGATTGATATGAAGGAATACAAATCGAACACCATTATGATTTGATCTCTAAATGATGTCTATGTAACAGGGGGAAAAAAATTAAAAAAAATAAAATATATATATTTGTCCATTTGTGTTAACAAATTGAACTGCTTCAGAAATTAAAAGGAAAAAACGATCAGGTGATAAAAAAGCAAATTCTGCAGCAGCAGTCTCTGCCGGCTTCGATGTCATTGAATGCGTGAGGGAGAAGGACGAGAGGAGAGGATGGATGTGCCCACCGACAGGAGATCCACGCTTCCACATTTTCAGATCACGACAATGCAAGTCCAATTGATAGATATTGGCTACAACAGGAATAGATTATTAGCTGTTTGGCACTGCTCAATATTTAGGGTACAATGCAGCTGCAAAGATTTTGCGGCGCAAATAGGAACATTTCTACCACATTCGGCACCAGCAAGGTGTTAATTTCTGACCCTATCAGCGAATCCAAATAATCGATTATTCACTCATACCACCCACTGCTTATTTCTCCCATGAATAATGTGAGTTGTTCACATCCCTACTTGCCAGTACTGCACCCCGACGCAACTTCTCTGCTGATTTGAGGAGAAGGTTCATTGCTGCGGAAAACAGGATCACTGAGATTGTGCACCCAGTGACAATACCCACCTCCAGTCTCTGCCAGTCAGTGGTGAAGTTCCCGCAGGTGAAGCACATATTGAACTTGTTGAAGTAGCACTACAAGAGCTTCTGAAATCGCTCAGGGACATGGTAGTGTTGTTTCGCAGAGGTGGGCTGGGTGTCGGATCTGGCTTTCCGCTCCTTCTTACCGAAGCAATCAGTCCCTATGCTCCAGATGATTGAAGACATGGCTCTGAGCTTCTTCCCCACGTTTCCTGCAATGGCTGCTTCCAGCACCTGGTCCACATCGTGATCAAACATCTTCCATTCCCTCTTTGCTGCTGCGGCAGGCCAGTTCACTGGCCCTTTCCGGGCATCTCCTGCGCAGGTGTAATGAGCAGGTCGTCTTGTGTCCTGAGTGTCTTTGCTCTCCCTATGGTGCCTTGTCTTCTCTGGAACATCAGCGATGCTGTTCCTGCCCCCCTATTCGTCATGTGCCTGGAGATTCTGGGGACTGTGGTTTGACTCCTGCCCTGGGCTCTCCTCCGTCTCACCAGGTTGCCCTGTGCGTTGCACATTACTGGTAGGTTGCAGCAGTCTCTCCTAGCTGTCACCGTTCTCGCCACCTAGTCTTTCCTAGCAGTCACTGGGTTTGCCAGAGAAGAATATGCAAAATATGATAAGGGTTACCGCAACCAGCTCACCTTTACAGGTACTCGCCCCAGAACCATCTGTGAGCCAGTGGCATCGCTCTCTCTCGCTCTTTCCCTCCCTCAAGGCACCTGCCTCCAAACTGGGCCTGAGTTGAGTGGCTTCTGCAGGTTTTCAAATGGGCAACCCCCTTCATTGATGTTTCATCGATTTACGCCCATGACATCTCGGGGGGGACTGGACGGTAGTACCAGCATCCTGGTACAATGATGTTGTTAACCTGTCACCAGGTTGGCTCTGCCCCCGCTCATTCCACTTTATCTAGATTCCCCAGGATGCCGCCTCTGTCTGCTTGGTGATGTTGGCTACCAGCCGCTTCCTAGCTGGCCCTTCAATCCTGAGCAGTCCAAGCACTCAATTTTTAAATGTACCTTATTTTACTTACCTTATTTTGAAGACACCTTATTATGGTACGTAGGGTAGTCTTTTCTCCTAGTATCTTCTAAGATGTTGTTTGCCCATCACTAGGTTGACCCTGCCACTGCTCATTCCGCTTTATCCAGATCCACTGGGATGCTGCAACTGCCTGCTTGGTGATGTTGGCTACCAGCCGCTTCCTAGCTGGCCCTTCAATCCCAAGCAGTCCAAGCACTCTCCAGAGCGACTGTCCTGCCAAGCCCCTGCAGCCGACTTCAACTGGAAGGTTCCAGGCTTTCCATCCATTCTTTTGGCTCTCAAAGATGAGGGCCTGATATTTCCTTAGCTTGTGCTCATGTGCCTCCTCCATCCTCTCTCCCCAGGGTACTGTAAGCTTGATGTGCCACCACGCTCCTTTCCAGCGCCACCATGTCACATTTCAACATAGGGCTGTCGCGAGGACATCCCATTTCATTTCTGAAACGGTTCAATTGGTTAAAACACATGTTTTATTGTAATAACGCTTTGAAAAGCAAAACTACAATCTCAAGACTAAGTGCTGTGTGGAGGAAATCAGTGGCTTTCGGTTCCACCCTTGGTTCGAGTCCAACTCAGTTACGGCAGAGCCTCAATGCTATTCTCCAACTGACTCTTTATTCTATGATATGAAGTGTAAATGTAGTAGGTAATAATCTATGTCTGAAAACTTAGGTCATAGGTTGTCCTCTATGCTATGCTAGTATAAATTAACACAGATATATTTGTCATTTGAAAAAAACATACCCTTCTATATAAATGCTGTATTTACAGTATACCTGATGTAATGTAATGTTGCTCTGTCTTTCTCTCCCCGCAGCTGGACACCAAAGCACAGGACGAGTTAAAGGAAGGGATGAAGATTTACACAAAGGACGAGGGCCTGATGAAGTCTTGGGACAATGTCCAGAAAATGGTGAGGATGGATGGACCCCCATACCAGAAAACACAGAAGACCCCCATCCACTGGGATATTCTCAATGCCACAGACGTAGTTTAGTGGTTCAGTAGATCTTAAATGAGGTTCTGCCTCCGTCCTACATAGGCCTGTGGATGCCATGTAGGAGGTGGACATATAATCATGAGTGGGCTGTGGGGAGTGGGTGATTACATGGCTAAATGGCTGTGCTTGACTCATCGCAGTCTTTAAACACCTACATGACATCCCCAGTCTATCCATCAACAATTGAGTTTGAAACGTATAGTCTGCCAAGACTAGACTCACACTGTGTTTCTTTGTCAACCAAAAAAGGGTGACCTAGTTTAAAACAACAACAACAACAACACAGTATAGGAAGTAGCCCATAGGAATCATTCATATGGAATAAAGCAGTGGGTTTTTTTTCCCCTCCACCTGCAGTTCAAGTGCTGCGGTGTCACAAACAAGATGGACTGGTACAAGGTGCTGAACGAGACGCTGCCTTCCTCCTGCTGCTCCGTGGACACGCACCAGTGTGTGGACGGCTGGAGCGAGGTGAGTGTGTCATGTGGACCTGCGCTGTCAGTGGGTGGGTGGGGGGTGTTGGGCACCACATGGATGTATTACAAGAACTGGATTCACAGCGCCACTTTTTTGCTTTTTGAGGGTTTTACTGCTGGCCAAATATGTTACGGAACAAAAGCATGCGCATTGTGCAAGGGTTAATGTACAGCGAGCCGGGCATTATTTCGCAGCAATGACCAGCTCGCTCTACAGTATCCCACTTATTACACGGCTACTTACTAAAGAAGTCAATAATTTGAAAATATAACAACAACAAAAAGATTTTGTTGATGTTTTTTTCGGCCCAAAACTAAATTCAGTTAGATTAGCAACAGTCTGTTTTTCATAGCAGCAGCCTGAGTGCTGTGATTGACCAATCGAGTATTCAACCAAAAAATCGAGCATTCCACAAAGCCGTGTAATAATCCTGGTCCGACGTATGGTCAACCCCCTGGAGGAGGGGGTGTGTTGGGCAAAAACAGTCCATGTGTATGTTTGTGTGGGAGCGGGGGGTGAGGTGTTGGGCAACAGACAGTATGCGTGTGTGTGTGTGTGTGTGGGGGGGGGGGGGGGTCATCATGGGAGGAAAGCTGGGCTCTCAGATGTATTCCAAATGTGTGATGTGTGAGTGCATGGATATATACTGTCACACATATAGGAATGCTTGGAATTCAACCCTCACCACGGCAGCATCTTTTTTACCCCCCCCCCCCCCCCCCCCCCCCCAACTACAAAAACTGTTAATTACTACCATCATCCTCCTATCTGTCTACTCATCGTTCATTTCGTGTATCATGATAATCCTCCCCTGGCTGCTGGGACACTCCTCTGCTCTGCCTGACTGTGTGGTGTTTGTGCCCCCCTCCCAGGGCTGCTACAAGAAGGCCAGGGAGTGGCTGCTGGACAACATCTTCTCTGTCCTGGTGTTCGGCGTTTGCATCGGCATCGTACAGGTAGAGCTCACAATAGTCACATGATCATTCAATCCTATTTCAGCATGAGAAGTGCATGTTGTTGGGTCTTACTTTCAGACGTTTTATTGAGTTGTAACTATAAGGTGCTTTGAAGGTGTTTTGAATTGGTTAATTGTGACTATAAGGTGTAACACACAGAACAGTGCATCCATTGTGTCCATTGAGTGAACAAATGAAGGAGATTAGTTAATAGGGGAGAAAGTCAAATAAGGGAGGAGGCAATAAAAAAATAACTCAATATAAGGATAATCATATGAACAGGTATAAAAAATAGATAGATGACAGAATAATAACAATTGTTTAGTCTGAAAAACATTACTGAAGTTTTAAAAAAGTGTCTTAAAGCCTTTAAGGTTTTTAGCCAAAGGCAAACCCAAGTAATAACTCTTTAATATCCTCATAACTCATTGTGACTAATTGTGTCTTCCTTCCTTAGATTCTGGCTCTGGTCTTCTCTCTGCTGATGTACTGTCAGATTCTCCGTGCGGAAAAGTACCTAGACTGAGTCTGGGGGCAGACACGTCTCACAGGCTCCTCTATGGAAAGATTCATTATAGACTGTCCTGGGATCACAAAGTAACCACACACATATATATATATATATATATACATACATATATATATGAAAATCCTTTGATCCCGATTACATCATGATACAACGGTCTAACAGACAGTGCCTCAAATGATCAGACTTTTTAAAAAATCGCCCCGAATGCTTCAAAAGGTTTGAATATGGGGTCAGCAGTACTCTCATGCAGCCCTAACTAACAGCAACAAAACCAGTGGCGGTGAGTTTCACAAACGACCCAAGCATATTGTTCAAGTCGTATGCCTTAAATCGTCTTTGCTTATGATTCATGTACTGATTTCCCTGTCCGTATAGCATAGCATACCACTTAGTATTTCTTGGCAACCATATTGGTTATCGGCTAATGTTGACACCGTAACATTGAAAGAGACGTTGACCTGATCAATCTGTTTTTTGATAGTGCCTCCCCCCAACCCCACAAAAACCAATGAATGATAGATGGCGTGAATGTGCACATAATTTAAAATACACTTCAACAAATGTTTGGATCTGTGGTGTTATGAATGTATTTTTGTTAAGTTACTCAAATAAATATTGTATTGTTCAAAGTGTATTTATAAAGTGTTTCTTATTGTTATTGTTTCCATTTATAGTCAAAGTACTTCAAACGCATTTACCCACCGTCTTTTCGGCGACATCTTTTAGACGTCTTTTCCGCGACGTCTATTTTCAGTATCTCACATCTATCTGACAGCTATTAGACTATGAGATGTCTATTTTCAATATCTATTACACATCTATCTGACAGCTATTAGACTATGAGATGTCTATTTTCACCGTAAGATGTGGTAAGATGCAGATAGAATGCAAATAATAGCAGGTAACATGCAGGTAATTACCACAAAACAATTATCAATCGTTCGGTGCCGTAATTGATGTGGGGAGTGATAACAGCTGATCAGGTCTGAGGCTTTTGTTCTGGTTGTGTGGTGAGAGGCAGAGCAAAGGCGGCAGCATCAATTAGTCCGTAATTAGTAACCCCACAATGGGCTGTTCCTCGGCTGTCCGATGGCCCCCGGGGGCCCGTAACGACAGCGCTCAACCTTTATATGTCACTGGCATTCAAGCGCATTTGCCTTCCTCTGTGGGGCCCCGTCGTCCCAGCACCCGATTGTCATTCATCACATCCATCAGCCAGACACTTGGTAAAACCCACACTCTTCAGTCTGCATTTTCAAACTGAAGTAAGCAGTGAGTAGGTGAGTAAGCAGGAGTCCATTTTTACACAAATACCTTGTTGTAAAAAATATTTTATTAGAAAATGGATCCAAAAAAAATCCTACAAAAACATGTAGACTACATGATTCTTAAATATTAAATACAGCATCGAGTGTAGACATTGTCCAAGTGTTTAGCGAAGTGGCAATCTCGATTTTCATGAAAATACATGTCTGTTAAGTCACTATCTATCGCCGAATGAGGTAACACAGTGGTGATTGAGCCTATGGCCCACTGATGAAAGCCCTTGCATTTGCAGTATTATGAATGTTACGAACTGGGTGTCGGTGGCAACTTTCCCGCAAAAAAAATCACAAGCAGTGCACAGATAGTGACGCATTTTCCATCAGCCAGCATTGGTAGTTCCGCCAAAGAGGGTAGATGGAGCTACTGTGTGTGAAGCAGTTTGTACTGTTTTCCCCCCGTCTCTGGCAACTGAATGACGTCCACACAGGCGACACTGTTTGGATCTCTGGGAAGCCATGGAAGTGAGGTCCAAAAACACACCTGCAATTACCGCTTATCGCCATAGGTGTCGCCAAAGAGAACAAAGCGGAAATCTTCAAGATTTCCACTTTAATAAACATACAAGTATCTTTCACCTTAGTCATTTTCATCCGACACTGACCCAAGACAAGTTTCTATAAATAAAATGTGCATAGTTCACACAGCTCAGTATGTCCTCCATTGGCCTTTAGCAGCGCATGTGTGTCGACAATAGTGCACAAACACAAGTTTCTATCGATAGTACATCTACATGTGATGTTCCAGAATGTAAAAATGGCTTAGCAAATGCTACTTTAAAATGGATAAAAGTGCAAGATGTGGAGACAGGTTATTATTTACCTTGTTAAGACACTGTATTTATAATTCCCATCCCTTTCACTGAAGTTTTGAATTAATGCCCAAACCACGCTTTCAATTAGTCCTAGGATGGTAAAAGTAAATTGACTTCATTGCAAAAATATTCTTTGTGCAGTTCTTGTGAAGCAAGAAAATGAGCACCTTCTGGATATTCCAAACCATTTCCATCATTGATTCATTCATTCCCTTCAAGTTTCTTTCTTCAACATTTTCAAAACCATTGCAATGTTGTCTTTGAACTTGAATGCACTGCACCTAAAGATGGCTACTCTTGGAACCATTTTCCATCCCAGCAGATATACAGTTTGTCTCTTCGGGAAGACGTCGCCATACCTCTGTTGGCCACTAGAGAAGGCTTCCTCTGACCTTTTAGTCAAACTCAGAATCCTCCTCAAAGTGGACAATGTTCTCCTGAGAAAAAAAAAACAACTCATGTCAGAGTCCCTGTTACTGTTTTAGAGCAACTTGCAGGTTGGCATCCATGCTTAATTAATGTGGGGAATGTATGGAGCAAAACTAATTTGGTAAGAGCATCTAGCCTTATAAAGACCGATAAAACAGTTCTTGGACGTCAAATATTATAACTAAATGATAAGGCTGCATCATTCCTGCTATTCACTCATCGACAGAAAATTATTAAAATCAAATTTTTCATAATCAAATTAATATTGTCGGCCATTTATTAAGTACAAATACCTCAAATGTGCTGCATGATGCTTCAAATATTTGGTTCATGGATCATCATAAAAATTAATACTTTAGTTTGTTTTGGCTGCTTGTCAGATAAAGCAAGCACATTTAAGACTTTACTTTGGACTTCTTACTTTACTTGTAACTTGATGATGGTGATGGTATCAGCGGCGGAGTGATATTACTTAGAGCCGGTAACCTAGGTAATATCACTCCGCCGCCTACCAGGAAGTATAACGCTGCTGCTGAGACACTCAAAAGTCCCTCAAAATGCAATGCCATGCGAGGTTGGTTTTATTTCTAACATTATTCTATCAACAGACATTTACATCGATAGTCTTGCGTTATAGTTGATTTGTGTTGGGTGTACTGTGGAGTGGGTAAGACTGTTTTTATTGGCAGGCTAGTCGATACCGTTGACTTGCGCTAGCTTAGCACCAGCGAACTGTGCAACTAGAAGGACTGCATGAAATTTGTTGAAAGCGTGTCCAATGATAAATAACACACTGGCAGACTTGGAAATGAGGTCCTATGTCCAAAATTCCGAACTACCCTTTAAGATTAATCGACTATGAAAATAATTGTTAGCTGCAGCCCTACAGTCCGGCTGTAGTTACAAGTAACAAAGAATTGGAATGCTCTTTAAATAAAAGTCATCATGTCTAAGATGACCACAGCGAGGCGTCTGTCTGCTTACCCATCCACCGTGGCTCTTGACCCAGGGAGCGAAGTTCTCCATGTAGCGCTCGGCATAGCCCTGCATGCGCTGGGTGCCGGTGGCCGTCACCACTCGCCGTGAGACCTCCATGGTGACCGCCACCCTGCGCAGCGTGGGGCTGGCGGGCAGCGGGGTAGGCAGGGGATTGGGGGGGGGCTGTGCCATCTCGCTGTTGCTGAAGGCGTCCAGGAGTTTGGCGAAGGAGGGGTAGGAGAGGCGCGTCAGATTGGAGCGCAGGAAGGGGTCTGACTGGATCTAGGAGAGGGGAGGCGGACGGAGAGGCTCGAGAGATGAGAGGGGATCTGGATAGATGGACACTACTAAAGATAGGGGGACCAGATGTCCCCGTTTTTCTGGGGACAGTCCCCGTTTTTGGTGGTCTGTCCCCGGAAATGTCGCCATTTAAAAAAAAATGAATGAATAGATTTTTAAATGGCAAATGTTCTAGCTTGCTTTCGAGAGAGTTGGTAAAGGTGGGCAGTAGGAAGGGAAAGTAAAACTTATGCCATCTAGTGGTAGGGTTCAGAAGCTGAGCAAGTAACACATTGAATTTCCCATTGATCGTTTTCAGAAAAACATTAAAATTCAAATTCAAAATTCAGTTTAATTCAGAAATGAACTATGACATAGGCGACCGATTTCAGATACTGTATCTGATACACATTGTACCTTAAAAACATCTCCATGGGGAAAATCAATGCAGAGTTTGAATGCAACCAGCAGGGAGCGCTGTTTCACTGTCCCTCCCTATGGTGGCGATCAGGCTCCATACACATGACTACTATGGTACCTTAGAGGTGATGGCATCCGCTTCCATGGACAGAACCTGGATGAGTTGACGCACCACCTCGTCCTTATTCACAACTGGAAAAAGCAAGAAAAACAATTCAGTTTATGTTAAGTGTAGTGTATGCATGGGTGGCAAGTATTGTGTGTGTGAGTGTTTATCAGTTTGTGCATGTATGAGCATGTGTGTAAACTGTGTATTGTAGTGGTGAATGACGGTTCTGCAGTCACCAGGCTCCGTAGGTTTAACCGTGGGCGGGGGGGTCGGAGGGGGGGGCTTGGGTTGGACCGGTAGAGGCCCAGACTTTATCCTCTTAATGCTGTTGGACGTCTGGGCAATCAGTTCCAGTCTCTCTGCTACTTCCTCATAGAACTCAGGAGGGTGATCTACACACACACACACACACACACACACACACACACACACACACACACACACACACACACACACACACACACACACACACACACACACACACACGTAATGTTCATAAAAGACAGCGTTAACATTGTGTAGATGGAAAAGAACAATGAATCGTTTGCAACAAGGTCAATGTCAATTTAAATGCAAGTGTTTTTTTCCTCACAAACAGAATATGGCTCCGTTTTGAGTGAAAGTGGCTACTATACTACTGCTGCAAGTGCACTGCGAACATACCACCAACGGCCAATAGGAGCAGCCAGATAATGTCACATAATTTCACTTTAGCCAATCCGAAAGAGCATGAGATGGTGTCATGTGTTTGGCAATTGTCTGCAAAAGGGCAGTATTGGAGGGGAGGCTCTGTGAGGCTCTCTATCCAAGAGGAAGGGATAACTTACTGGGTGAGACCAGAGGGTCAGGGGCCTGGTTCCTGGGGATGGACAGCTTGGAGGGCCTCTGAGGCCGGGGCTCTGGCCTCTCAGGAGTGTCCTTCACCACTTTGCGGCGGAACAGCTCTGAGAGCTGCTTCTTCAGCTTGTTTTTCTTCTTCTGCTTCTTGCGCTGCCGTTGCTCACCATCGTCTTCCTCCGACGTGGACGACGGGGAGAAGGCGTCGTCCTGCTGTGGTAAAACAGCGGCCCTTATTTTAGTGGCATTTCTTTCTTTCTTTCTTTATTATTTTCTTATTCTTTATTATTTTGGCCATGCAATTAAAAGTGATACAGGAACAGATTATGATCTGCCACTAAACATTATTGCCCTCCATTTTGAATGAAGGACATTAGAGAATTGCAACAGCACCATGAAAGCTAATAAAAAAAACAAGGGATTACAAAAATTAAATAAATAAATAAAATAATGTCAAAGATACTATACGTCAACAAAATGTAAATAGCATATTCCATCATGAAACCAATATCATGATATATACCATTAAATACATTTCCACCCAGACTTGCTACAGTTCAAACCTAATATTAATAACGAATAGTGAATAACAGACACTATTTCCTACCTCTGGTAGTAAATGTGCCACTGCAGGGCTGATGCCACCTTTGGGACGTGCCTCTTTCTCCAGGGAGCCGGTGGGGTCTTGGCTGGGGTCTTTGGTGGGTCGGCGTATGGTGCGCCGGATGAGGTTCTTCAAGCCTTTCTTCTTCTCATCACCAGAGCTCACCTCGTCATCCTGGGAGTGGAAGCCATTCTTTGCTTTGGACCTCAGCTGTACACTGGTATTGGGAAAGCTGGCAACGACAATATTTGAAGAAGTGACGGGTTGAAGGTGGTGTCGTTGATTGGTCAGCAGCACTGATCAGATAATGGCAAACCTGATTCTGTGTCATAACCCTGTGCGATCTAGCAAGCATCAACCATAAGGGAAGTGACATGGGTACAACAGGTGTACCGGGTCTAACCGAAACGATCCCAAACTGAGAAAGACGATAAGCTTTAGATATGGCAAAACAGATATTCTCACAGCACGTCACACAATAATAGGAGGTTTATTCCTTACATAATAGCTCTTAAATCTTACTGACAGCACCTTTAGTAGGGTTTAGATGTACCTACCTGTATTTGCTGTGGTCTTTGTACGCTCCGCCCACCCTGCCAGGCCTGTCGGCCAGGGGAAGGGCCAGGGACTGGCGCAGGAAGGCCTTGAGCACCAGACTCGTCTCTGCCTTGATCTCCAACAGGGAGATGGAAGAGACGGAAGACGTGGAGGATGGGCGGCCGCCATTCTCCGACATCATGGCTGTGTAGAACAGGACAGATGGCAAGACAGTTGAAGTCAGGAACATTTAACTAATCTAACCCTAACCCAGGGCCTTTAAAAAGATTAAAGCGCTGTCATTTCTATTTATTTTGCAGTTAAGAATTTCAAAAGTGTTGTGTACTGTGTATATCAGTATACTATGGAGGACCTAAACTGCCAAAATAAAAAAAATCAATGAATAAATAAAGTACTCAATAAATAAAGAAAGAAAATAATATGAAAGCCTCTGATTAAATAAATTCAGTGTGAAAATAAATATACACAGAAATAGATAAATAAATGAATACAATTTATTTATTTTTGTAGAGATATTTAATTATTTCCTAATTTATTGTTTTCTATATTTATTTGTTTTTATTTATTTCCCTATTCATTTATTTCTGTATTTATTTATTTCTCTATTAATTTATTTCCCTATTTATGAATTACTGTATTTATTTATTCCTGTATTTCTTTGTCCATATGTTAATGAGGAGCGTGTCTTGAACACTCAGGCATTAGCAATCAAACCCACAGGAGAAGAGGCACAGACCCTCCTCTCCCTCTAGAAGCAGAAGAAGATATAAAAAATGGCTGACTGACACGTTCAGTTTCAGAGCTCCTTCGAGAGGTGGCTGATGGCCTTGATGAACTAGAACAACAGTCAGTTTGTGGAGGAGGCTTGGTTAGCGCTGTCTGGGGAGAGAGAAGAGGGGCGGGGCTCCTGGTGAGAAGACAGGTGAGTTACAGGACAGGGACTGTCTAATTACTAATCACCGGTCTCCTCTATAAAAGTTGACAGTAACTGGACCATGGGAGAGTACAGACCCGAAAGAACTGAGCGCAACGGGACGCCAGCAAACAATTGGAGCAGATTGAATTTAATGATTTACTTATCAGTTATGGGCAGGGCACCTACTGCACGACATGGGGCCCCACCAGCATGCAAAAAGCTATGATGCAGCATGTATGATGAAATACTCTTATATTTCTCTCATTCTCTCATCCCTCACCTCATCTCTCATCTCATTGAGTCCACAAGTTAGCATAGAATCAGCTAAGCAAGGTAGGCCTAACCGTTTAGTTGGCTAGCTACTTAGCTAGGCATCTGGGCTAAAACATGTGATACAGCTATCTATAAAAGCACTTGCAGTGTCCATAAATAAGTAGTCAGTAATGCATCACACACTGTAGTAGGATGTCAGGGTTACAGCTCAGACGGTATGAAGCCCTTCTGACTTCTGAACATCTAGAGGGGGTCTGGTTAAAACTGAAAACTTAAATGGATGGAATAGATGTCAGTGTTTCCCATACATTGATTTATTTGTGGCGGCCCGCCACAATATCAACGTTGACCGCCACATATTGATTTTATTTCTTCTATTTAAAATGGGTAAAATCGCTGTGAATAGCCCCTCCTCTCTGTGAATAGCCCCTCCTCTCTGTGAATAGCCCCTCCTCTCTGTGAATAGCCCCTCCTCTCTGTGCACACTCAATGGTCATGCGCAGGAAGGATTGTTTTCCAAGACGGCTGGCTGAATTCCCGAATAAAGTCACCAATGGTTAGTATGGTTATTAACATCAATGCACAAATGTGTCCAAAACTGATGCATTCAACAAGTATGTAAGGAGCCTAACTAGTAAGGACAGCTATACGTTAAAGTCAGAATACAACTGGGTTGTTGAGGTTAGCATGCTGTACATAGCTGCTAGTCAATATCGACTGCTCGTGCAAGTGGATAACGTTAATGTTAATTATTTACCTCTGATGCTGAATGTTTGCTCCCTCAATCCAGATGAATATCAAAAAAATACTTTCCAAGATTCAAAAGGGCTTGTACTGAGGAGGCGCAAAGACAAAGTGAAGCAATGGAGCTGTATATATTGTTCAGTTATTTGTCACAAAGTACTTGCCAATTAAAATATATACAGTGGAGCATTATGGCACCATTTTGGGAAAGCCTGCCCTAGAGGCCATGTTGTAGAGGAGACTGGAGGGGACTGAATCTAATTTTCTTCACTCAGGTTTATTTTCTCCATTGAAAGGGCACTTCCTCATGTTTTACATGACGCTACTTTTTCATAAATATTTTCTTCACTACGCACAATTAAAAACAACAACAGTGTTGTATAGAAAGTATGTTGGTATGCTTGTCATGTTGTCTAGCTGGGTCACTACATCATCAGATGTAGTGACGCCTTTGTTATTGTCACATGGAATGTGGCTACCGCTGCCAAGCCATTATAACCAGGTGTCTATTTAAACCCCTGATGCCCATGGTTAGAGGAGCCGGATGACCCCACAAACCACCAGCAGGACCGGTCCGGCGACATTCCCCTCACACAGGTGTAGGCCTAGCACAACCCTGTTCAGCATATACACACAATACACACACACATACACTCACCGGCCACTTTATTAGGTACACCTTGCTAGTACCGGGTTGGACCCCCTTTTGCCTTCAGAACTGCCTTAATCCTTCGTGGCACAGATTCAACAAGGTACTGGAAACATTCCTCAGAGAGTTTGGTCCATATTGACATGATAGCATCACGCAGTTGCTGCAGATTTGTCGGCTGCACATCCATGATGCGAATCTCCCGTTCCACCACATCCCAAAGGTGCTCTATTGGATTGAGATCTGGTGACTGTGGAGGCCATTTGAGTACAGTGAACTCATTGTCATGTTCAAGAAACCAGTCTGAGATGATTCGCGCTTTATGACATGGCGCGTTATCCTGCTGGAAGTAGCCATCAGAAGATGGGTACACTGTGGTCATAAAGGGATGGACATGGTCAGCAACAATACTCAGGTAGTCTGTGGCTTTGACACGATGCTCAATTGGTACTAATAAGCCCAAAGTGTGCCAGGAAAATATCCCCCACACCATTACACCACCACCACCAGCCTGAACCGTTGATACAAGGCAGGATGGATCCATGCTTTCATGTTGTTGACGCCAAATTCTGACCCTACCATCCGAATGTCGCAGCAGAAATCGAGACTCATCAGACCAGGCAACGTTTTTCCAATCTTCGATTGTCCAATTTTGGTGAGCCTGTGCGAATTGTAGCCTCAGTTTCCTGTTCTTAGCTGACAGGAGTGGCACCCGGTGTGGTCTTCTGCTGCTGTAGCCCATCCGCCTCAAGGTTCGACGTGTTGTGCGTTCAGAGATGCTCTTCTGCATACCTCTGTTGTAACGAGTGGTTATTTGAGTTACAGTTGCCTTTCTATCAGCTCGAACCAGTCTGGCCATTCTCCTCTGACCTCTAGCATCAACAAGGCATTTGCGCCCACAGAACTGCCGCTCACTGGATATTTTCTCTTTTTCGGACCATTCTCTGTAAACCCTAGAGATGGTTGTGTGTGAAAATCCCAGTAGATCAGCAGTCTCTGAAATACTCAGACCAGCCCGTCTGGCACCAACAACCATGCCACGTTCAAAGTCACTTAAATCACCTTTCTTCCCCATTCTGATGCTCGGTTTGAACTGCAGCAGATCGTCCTGACCATGTCTACATGCCTAAATGCATTGAGTTGCTGCCATGTGATTGGCTGATTAGAAATTTGCGTTAACAAGCAGTTGGACAGGTGTACCTAATAAAGTGGCCGGTGAGTGTATATATATATATATATATATATATATATATATATATATATATATATATATATATATACATATATATATATATATATATATATACATATATATATATACATATATATATATACATATATATATATATATATACATATATATATATATATATATATATATATACACATATATATATATATATACATATATATATATATATATATATATATATATATATATATATACACATATATATATATATACACATATATATATATATATATATATATATATATATATATATATATATATATATATATACACACATTCTATTGTTCCATCAAGTTGTAATTATTTGCATCAACCTTGTAATGTTAATGGTTAGGATGTCTGAGACACACATGTATTGATTGAAAGAGTCGTATTCATGGATAATATTCTACTTAAATTATATTACTATTACTATTATACTATATGTATTATGCGTACCAGAACGACAAATCAGTTTCAAAGTGAGGGTTTAGTGTGACTTTCATTGACCACTGCAGTCTCATTTGTCCGGCTGAAATAATGTCACATCTTGACCGAACAACAAACCCTGCGTTACTTCTGCGTTACTTCCTTCTGCGTTACAATGGATGAGTAGGACTCCTACTCATCAAGCAAGAAAAGCACATACCATGTAGGGGGTTTCTCCTACTGTAGGAGAAACCCCCTATGTGCTTTTCTTGCTTTGCTTTATCTTTGCTTAAGTCTTGTTAGTTGTTTTTTGTTATATATATATATATATATATATATATATATATATATATATATATATATATATATATATATATTCCCGACTCCCTGTAATATATTGTTTGATTGTCTACATTTAGTAAGTTGTATTACAGTTTTGACTACCCAGTGACGTCCCTCATGAATATGGACATTTGCTTGAAAAGTCCTCGTTTCGGTTTCAATAACCGGTTTTTAAATTTCCATACATCTCGTTGACCTTTTCACGTGTTTGCTGTTGTAAAAACAACAACCCCAAATAGTACCGTAGTTTATCTCACCTTTTATTCGCTCGCCAGGCTCCGTCTCAAAACGATACTCCCAGGTGTCTGTGTGGCTGTCGCCTTTTCCGACCAATGGACTGAATCACTGCCTCTCCAAAGTTTAGGAAACTTCTTAGGAAACTTCATTCAAGTGTGTTTAGTGTGGCAACAATGGGACGCGTCCGGTCCCAACATGGGGGCGACACAGAACCGGGACGTAGCGGCGGTCCACACGGCGGCGCATAGGGCTGGTTGAGCGGCGTTGCATGCAAGGCTAGCCACCAGACCCAGCTAGCCTAGCTCCCGAACCGGTACTAGTTGAGCCATGGTGCGAGCTGTGCGTGTGTGTGTCTCTATGGCGGCTACTCCGCCTCCCCCCTCTCCCCCCCTCCGACTCGCCCTCTCGGGTTTCACGGCTCCTTCTACGTCATCATCTCCGGACAAACATTACGCTAGTCTGGAGTTTTCCCTCCGTCAGAACTTCCGAGGAGGGCCCGTGTGCGCACGCGCGGCGCCGGAGCGCTGGTGCGGGTGGCCGGTCACGTGACGTCCCAGTACTAGTAGAGTCACACAACTTTTACTTTTGAGAGTCTCTATGCACACACGCACTAGTAGGCATACCGGGAAGCAGGTCAGAGGTGTAACAGCAAATATACTTTATGCTTGATAGCTCGTTTTGTTGAACTGGTAGAACTGATTTACCTGCCAATTTCATTTGAAAAGTATTCCCTACCACACAGCATCCACAATGGGATGAACCCCTTTGTATTTTGACCATGGTATTTTAAACAGGCATATAGCAACACGTGTACTCCATACATGTTTCCCATGATAACAAATGCCTACATGTAATGTCATCGCAAAAAGCGACTACCTGGTCATCCTGGTGGATGCTGGTTCTTGGGGACATTGTCACAAGCACTGAGCCGAACAGATTTATAAAGCAATACATCTCAGCGACAAATGAGTAAAACATACAAGATAAATGGAGGCTGACTTTACGGAGTATTATGAAATAGTTTATTTGATTTAACAGCAGGTTCAACCGAGCCTCATGAGACCATCCTGATCATTTAACCTTGACTCAAATGCAGATCGCTTTAAATGTTATACATAACCATGTCACAATCAGAAAGCAGATTTAATAATATCATTTATTTGGATCAAGTTTGGGGCAGCTGTGAACATTTTTTTTTACTATCAATGTTTCTAGTCTACAACTGAACTCATAGAAAAATGCAATACAAAAAAGCTCTAAAAACATTACATGTAACACGACATCCGTGCATTGTGCACAATACAGTGACAATGATACATTCACAACAATAAATAGTTGTGAATAGGCCACAGACACACCCACACACACACACACACACACATACACACTTCTCTCGCCTGACACAAGTGCTGTCGAGTCTTCCACTTGGCCCCCCCCAAAGCCTGCCCAGCGTCGGCCGATACCACGACACTGGTACAAGGATTGGGAGAGACCAAGCTGGAAGGAGAAGATGCGGGTTTTGTTGTTGGGGAGGGGAAGGAGTGGTGTCAAATCAGATGAAACGGCTGGGTTAGGTTAGTAGACAAATAGACGTTAGTATGCAATGTAATGTATTGTAAGTACATTGCAACAACAACACACACACACACACACACACACACACACTTGAGTTGTTTAGTAGCACTGTATTCATGCATTCAGTTGAGTATTTTACTCAACTGAATTTTAAATGTAATGTAATGTAATTGTAAGAATGTTGCAACAACAACGTAAACTTTGTTTCTTTTATGGACGATATAATCCTTCAAATTAAACAAGCACAATGCTTAACAATAAAGTGCATATAAAGTACACACACACACACACACTCATAACAAAATCAGTTTTACAGAAAAGTCAAAAATGTCTTTGGCTATTTTTGACATGCCGCCATCCGTCCCAAGCCCCTACCTCCTCCATGGTCCCTCCATGACCCATTTCCTGTCCCCATCAGAGGGGAAATGTGTTTGTGTCGTTGCGTCGTCCCTCGACTATGGCAGCGCTCTCCCCTCATCCTCATGCTGGGCTCGAAGCGCACCCCTCGTCTTCATCCTTCTCGGCTGCTCTGCTGCCATGTTTTGCCCTGGCTCCCATCCCTCCATGTCGGGGGGCCTCTATCTATCCTTCTGGACCACCCCCCACAACCCCCAACCCCCTTACCCCCCTTACCCCCCTCCCCCTGACGACAAAATCTCTGTTCTTCAGAGCCAGAGCCAATGGGGAGTTAGTGAGCGGGTGCGGCACTTCCTTTGTGACAGGAAACTAACAACAAACACTAAAAAGAGGTAGACAGGCAGAGTGAAATAGAGAGAGAGAGCGAGAGAGAGAGAGAGAGAGAGAGAGAGAGAGGGGGGGGGGGGTTGTTAATGATGAAGGCGGAGATAATGCACAGATGTATGCACTCACGGTATTGTAAGACTCTTTGGATAAAAGCGTCCACCAAATGGCATATATATATATATATAAAGATAAAGAGAGGCAGATGTTAGATGGTTTTAATGGACGCTTTTTTTCCCTAAAAGGTCAAGCAAAGGTCACCCGCAAACTGCTATTTTTTTTAATTCTATAAGGAAACAAATATGTTCGAATGTTATTTATTCTTATACTGTGCTTTGCGGATCACTGTAGATCACCCTGTCACTCCATATCCTGGGCTTCCCACGTGAAAGAGTGTGCATTTATAGCAAGGATACAAGTTGTTCTGTATGGAGAATGAAGAGAACTGTAAGACAACAACGTTTTTAGAGACACAATGTCTAGAGACACATACAACCCTCTTTCCTCCCCTGTGCACACTGTTCCCTTGTGAAACCTTACATATTGTTTTTTTCTTTTCTTCTTCAACTGTATCAATAAAATGGCCCGGCACAATGTAAAGAGCCAACAGACTAAGGGAGCAAATTAAAAAGATAGTGGAGAAAGGGAGTCAAATAAATTGTTTAAAAAAACTCCAACTTTATTTACAAAATGTTTAATCGTTTGTGTATAAAAAGCAAAAAAGCTGCGCGATAACGGCCGGGTGGGGTTGAGAGGGGGTGCCCTTGGGGGCAAGGCTGGGTGTGATTGTTTATAGGTGGTTGGGGTCAGTACAACATAGCATCCCCCCCCACACCACCACCACCACACTGCAGCAATCATTAACTTCCAGACATAATTAGCCTGGCCGCCATAGGAAC
>JAOPHQ010003205.1:37500-80331 GCA_030340625.1 Merluccius polli | reverse complement strand
TGCTGCCCACCCCTGGTCCACATAAAACACACATACACACACACACACCACAGGCAGGCAGACACGCATGCACACAGATTGACCGCCCCCCCCCCCCCCCCCCCACACACACACACACACACACACACACTCCATTTGTGTTTTTATGTCAGGGCTCACTTACATATGATGCATTGGTGCTAATGGACAACATCCTGTTTAAACAAATATACAGATGAAAGGACCATTTACAAAGACATCTTTTCTCTTAAAAAGAAAAACAGGCATCTGGCTGCTTCATTTGCCAATGTCAGAAAACGAGCGGTAGCGGAAGACTGTTCTCTCATTCACTTTCTACCCGCCCCCCCCCCCCCCCATAGCTATCATGTATATGGCTCTTATTACTAAAATAGACGGATCCACTAGGGTAGAGGTCTCTCACAAGTTCAGTCTGAGTCAGCAGTAGGTTGACCTGTCTGAGAGACCTTTCTATGCCCCCCCCCGCCCCCCCCCCCCCCCCCCCCGCCCCACACACACACACACACACACCCACACACCTCAGGAGCCTTGACAAACCGCAGTCAGAAGAAGGAGGTTTCTACAGCTGCAGCACCACTTTTTTTTTTTCCTCACATTTCTCTTTGCTCTCTCAACGTTCTCTCAATCGCTCATGCGAGGAATCGCACTCACCATGTAGAGTCCGAACAACGCCCTCATGTTTCTGTTGTTCAGCCTCAGTGCCTGGGCAAAATACTTTCTGGACAGCTCCAGGTTTTCCAGTCCCCCCTGAGTGTACTTCACCTGTGTCAGAAGGCCAGGGTTCAACGTTAATGTTTTTTTCACTTGCCCAGTCGGGCAAGTGGGTCAGAAATCTACTTCATACTCGCCCCTATACAAATTGTTTTATTCATTAGCAGTTATCAAATAACAACAAAGACTAAAGTTAACCGTCATGTTACATTTTTATTTAAGTAAATGAAACAGAACAAGGACAGCTATGCTGTGTGCCAGAGAATGAGAACACAATTTATGATACGACGATGATCAAAAAAATGATTGAAACATTTTTTTTTTTTACCACTTGCCCAATCAGGCAAGTGAGTTGCTAGATTTACTAGCCCAACGTGGCATTTAACTTGCCCCGCCTAATTGGGCAAGCCTTGTTGAGCCAGGGTTCAACAACACACGGCTGCCATGAGTCGGGAGGGGACGCTAAGGCAATGACAGCATGACATCTGAATAAGCAAAAGTCAAGCCAAATAAACAAAAAGTGTCCCAGTGAGTTTAATCGTTTAATCAGGCGAGGGCCTTTGTCCGGGGTCACAGAGAAGGGCGAGGGTTCGAACGATCGCCACATTCACATTTGAGTTAACCCTCGGCGTCACATTTAATGAGTCAAATTTTCATTTGGCGGGGAAACGCTGCCATAATAATTAATGGAAGGCACTCCAGCGGTCCCCCCAATGGCACCGTCCAAACCCCCAAAAAATAACCGCTGAGCTTCAATTCTCGACGGCGAACGCTAGCGTCAACTCACCACTTTCACTCATAAACGATGACATCATTGTTTGCACATTGATTGTTTTCAATGTAAAAAGACACGTTTCGTGACGCACGCCGTGGAGCGCGTATAACGGTGAGTTGACGTGACGCATGCAGCGTTTTCCGCAGAGAGCCGGGGTTAGCCGACTCAGTGACAGACAAACGGACATGGGGGGGTGGGGGGGTGGGTGGTAACCTACCTCAGCGTACTGCTCACAGTACAAGTGATTGTGTGGATTGGTCATCATCAGCTCCTCCAGGCAGAACGCCGCCTTTCCGTAGCTATGGAGACAGCAGGGGAAAAAAAAGAAGTAAAAACAGGTGTCAGACTGATACAGCTGTGGATGCGTCATCTTTGAGCCATCAACAGAGTGATGCTTCAGAGGTTGTTTTCAACCGTGAAGCAGGAGGTCTGCCCGCCCATAAATCCATAGGAATAAATGTGTATGAAACAAGGCTGCAGTACTCGCGGTTCACTTCTCTGCAATGGGCCTTGGGCCTTGTGCTACGACGCCCCATGAGGTTTCGTCTACCGCCGGGACTTTGAGTGTATTTACAGGCCTACTGAAGGCCTTGCTGATCCAGACAGCTGGCGCAAGGTAGTCTTGCATAGCCAGACCTATCTCCACATTTTGTTTTAGCACTGTGCCGGCGCTGGAGAAAGGTCTGGCTGAACCCACCGTCATTCTGGTATAGGGGGACGTTTCTTTAAACTGATCAAAACCGTCTTGGGCGGTGCTCAGCCCAGGATGCAGAGACGGCGCCCTTGCAAAATAGTGTTTTTAAATATATATTTTTTTAATATCTTTACAACCATTCGCTGAAAGAACCAAGCAGGCCTGCCTTATTGCCTTAGCGATTAGACGAGGCGCAAGGTAACAGCCTACCTAGCAAGCTTTGGTTCTCCTCGTTTTCTGAGGGGAGGCGGGCAGGGGGACATTTTAGGCGAGGGGGGAGTGAGGGAGGGGGAGGCGAGCAGACAGCGAGGATCAATCTTGTCTGTCTGTGTGCATTTTCAGCCTTTAATGTGTAGTTAACTGTCTTCCTGAGGTCAGCGCTACAGTAAGGGGCTGGCACACCGTGCCCGCCCGCTCGGATGAGATCACTTCTCTGCAGACTTGCTGAGCTGTTGACCTCACGCTTAATCCAGCTGCCACTCAAAGTTCTGACGCACGGCCGCGCACGACCCCGTACATACACGACCAAACAAAGCATAAAAAGAGGAGGGTATCCCATTTCACTGCACTTCATTTTTTTTTTAATACCATTTCACTTCATCCAATGCCTTGTCATGTGATTTTTTTCTTAAGTGGTTATGGCTGGCCGACTGTGTGTGATTCTGCACTTTATCAGGGAAGCGAGAGAGAAAATAATGCCCGCTTCACAACTACGGATCAGGATAGATAATTTATAGTAATTTCATTGGCAGCGAGGAAAGAAGATAAATGCTGTGACGCAAACAAGCCCAGGAACAGCCTGCCAAGATATGAAGGACCAATCATAGCATGTAAAGAATGCAAAGTTCAAAACTTGGCGGCATACGAGAGGAAAGAAGGTGGGAACAATAACAGAAATCAAGAAAAAAACAAAATAGGAGGTGGGGCTTTTCCTGGTAAGGAGGGGCCTTTGGATGGATGGGGGCTGCTTACAATTACCACTTCCTCCACATAAAGACTTTCAGATGTGCCTGTGCAGTGGCCCCAGCCTACAACAGCGCCAGTTGCATCAGCCGTTCGCCAGAGTCCTGTAACGGGTCCAGAGCCCTAACCTAGCCTGCGCTCGTTCCGAGCCCTCGAAAACCCACTGTTATCGTTGTACTCTCAAAGCCTTGTCTGGAGCGTACTTTATTTAATGGTGCATGGGAAGGAAGAAATGGTTTGCACGTCAAGCTGTGAGAATCGCACCGATTCCTTGGGAAGCAGAAAGGGCAGGGCCTTTGCTGTACGACCAAACTGTATGCAGGTCCAAAAACCCAAGATGGGCAAAGCATGTGGAGACCAAAACTGTCAATTGAGCCTGCAAATTGCTTTATAGCTTTTCTCAAATAACTAACTAGTAACTACCCATGAGCTAGCGGCTCGGGGGCTAATTCTGACGTTGCAAAACACATGCTGAAGAAACTTGCCAGTTCTGTACAACGATGGCAAAGAGACATCACTGGCACGCGGATTGTTTTGAGAGAGTCAGGCTTTGAGGCTATTAATTAGGGGCTTAATGTGTTAGTGCCGACGCCTGGCGGGAACCCCAACAATGGCCGTCCAGAAACAGAGAGCGCTTTGTTTATTATCAAGCTCCCAGGGCGCCGCGCGGCGAGCAAGTAAGAGTTTATTTCTCTTCCTCACTCCATCAGCTTTGTGTTTTCCCTGGCGGGGCTGGAAAAAAAAATGTCACCACCTTGTCCTGGGAATTAAACAGCAGCCACTCCCTGTCTTCAACTCTGTCTCTCTCTCTCAAACACACACACAAGCCCACTCTGCCACTGTGGAAAAGAGGTGATAATACCACGCTGTCCGGAAGTGGACAAGGGGGAAAAAAAGGGAGTTTGTAACCCAAAATAAAGAAAACAAAGAAAAGAAATTGACACGCCCGTAGATAAGGGCCCATGGGAGTGAATGGTGTGATATTAGACGTGTTGGGCTAAGCTGGGAGATAATCGCCTCACCCCTGGATTTCCTCTGGCTGCTACAGCAATAAAGCCGAACAGACAAAAGCCTGAAAACATCCAATAAGTAGCCTTCTCACCGCGCTGAACATTCCTGCCACCACCGCCTGCCCACCGGGGCAACCATAAAGCCAGCGTGAACACACACACACACACACACACACACACTCCCTCACACAAACACACACTCACACACACGTAGAATGCACACAATTTGACTGTGGATGTTGCTTCACTGACTTCTAAACCCCAGATAATTAAGGTGGGGGATTAAAGGTGACAGAAACAAACTGTTTCTTTCCTTATTACAATCCCTGACGATTCGCCCTGGCAACAGAGATATCAGCAGGGGGTCTGAGCCCTCCTCTGGATCCCATATGCAGGGGAGAGGAGGGCTTAAGGGTCGAAATCCTATTACACGACTATGTGACAAACGCGGCAAGGGCTCCATTCATAGCCGCCAAACCGCTGGGAATCTGACCGACTTGCCATTGCTGGATTGTTCGGATCAAGCCATCAGGCCAGTTAGACGGATACCCTAACCCTACACAGATGAAGATATGCTTTGGAAACGTGTGCTTTATTTACTGCATACACATTTTACACAGTGTCGTTGTACGTGAAAGCCTCACACAGCGAATTGGGGAATGTGCATTTTGAATGTGGAAAAGGTGCATTACTCATGTTCGTTGATGTAGAGCTCAGAGAGTTCATGCCACGCTTCCTGGTCCCCAACAAACCTGCAACATAACAGAGAAAAATGGATGACACATTGATTCTTCAATGAACAATATAGTGATAATGGTTGATTAGTGTTAGACAGGGTTTTTGTTGGACTGAGTATGCATAATCCAACAGAAAGCCTGTTTCTACTGTCAGACTTACTGCTCTAGGTACTCATTGAGCTCCCGTACGGCTTCGGTGGTCTTCCCCTGGGCCTTTAGGATGGCGATTTTGCGTTTTCTGGCTGCCTGTAGAGGGGTATGGACACAGCATTAGAGAACCACTGGCTTTTTTCTGTGGGTCAGCTAACAGGTTCATGATGGACCACAGAGATGTTATAGTGTCTCAAGATCTACCCAAGCAGTTGCTGATGAAACCATGTACCGTTTTACGACATCACAAAGTAACACTGATTTTGGACATTTTGTTCAACAGTGATGGAGATGACACTGAAGTATGCGTGTGTGTGTGTGTGAGTATCTCTCTGTGCGAGAAGGGAGGAGGGGGGCAGTCACTGTTTATCGTCAGAGATGGCAAGTCGACTAATATTGTTACTGGCAATTTAAAATCAGCCCACCGGCAGATCATTATGGGCAGTTAATGGCCGCGGTTGAAGTGGATGGAAACAGTAGCATAGATATGCAAACATATCATGAGTCAACGCTTGGGGAGATGGAAGCAGGCTGAGCAGCAGAGTTGAAATGGGATTCGTTTTAAATGGGAAAAATGACTTGATTCTATTCTGGACCCATGCTTGCGTGCCCTGCATGCATATGGAGCTGCCCCTGCCCTAACTTCCATCGGACGCAAATTGCTTTCCGTTTCGTTTGATGTTGGAAGTGACCTAGGGCGGATTAGATACTCATCAATCTGATCGAGGAGCTAGCATATTACGCCCGCTCTGACAAACTTTTCCAGACCCCCCCCCTTCCCCACAGTAGTGCCTGAAAAGCTAGGGAGGCAGCTCCTCCATTAGCAATGGACGGCCCCTGCCACAGCTCATTTTATTTATGGATGGTACTTGATGGAGTGAGGCTTCCTCTCTCACTCCCACACTCATAACCAAGGCCATTGAGGGCTACGCATGAGTCATGTCTAGGGGGCTGTAAATCTGGGACTCCTGACACCGACGGCACAAGAAATCCACTTATATTCATCACAAGTGGAACAGGGACCTGCAGAGGGTCACCGAGGCCTTTAGCAGAGCGCAGGTTGGGCTAGGCTTGCTACCCACAGGTCTCTTAGAGAGAGAGAGCCCCACAGAGACTATCATAAGAGGGCTATAGGATTTCTATCATCAACGATCAGGGCCTCTCGTTTTAAATGTTGTTTAAAAAAATGTTTGATGTTAAACAGCAGGGTGGTTAAGATGTGCTATGAGGGTGGTCTACAGTCAATTTACAAGAGATAATTATTTGAATATGCTGTGAGGTTAAAAAGCAATGGGGAACATGGAAAGGTCAAACAATTATTTCCCCTTTTCAAACATCTGAGTGTAAAACAGCGATGACACATTTAGCATGGGGTGCATTACACAGTCATTAGATTCAATGTTCAACTATGGAATTCAGGCTCATTTTTGACTAAATTATAAGCATGTGGGCTCTTTCCCTGTCCATTACCGGTGAAGGAGGGGGGGGGGGGGGGGAAGCAGCAAGACTGGGAGACCGGTAATGTTGAATGTAGATTTCACACTTGTGCACTCCTCCCACCGTCACCTCACCCATTTCTCACCAGCGCAGAGATTGGAAACAAAAAAAATACTTGGGGTTCAAAGAAACAACATATGGAAGTTGGTAGCCCAGAGAGTCACACGGCACTTTATTAAACCCTGAGCAGTTCCAAACCGCACCTCTCTCGCTCCCTCCTCCTTTATCCTAACTAATGAGCCAGAAAAACCTGGCAATGGATTTCACCCCACTGTTGTCATGGACTTCTTTTTTGTTAATTCTTCTTTCCAAAAAAAAAAAAAAAGTAAAAAAGTGGGGAGGATCGGATTATTTGCATCACCCATGACTGTACGGCCTATGGGCCAAATGTTCTGTAATGTTCTGCCGAGACACCTAGTCCATTGGAGAAGGCGGAGTAGATGAAGACTGAATGGGGAATATTTGTTACATTTTGTCGAGAAATTACCCAGACTACTGGCCATATTATAAATACTCTTCTAAAGTATGGTAGTATGGTGGTGTTGAATTCTTCTCAAAGAGAAGACCCATTGTTGCCAAGACATTTGAGAGCACCTGACCCCTGCAAACACTGACCTAATCGGCACATAATATGAATATTATATAAACCTAGAATCAACCACAGTGGGATATTTTCAGACCACGTCTCGTTTAAGAAACACTGGCTTCATGCACAAACCAATTAGGTTGAAATGACAGGGTTTGAATTCAAATATGAACTCAATGATTTAGTCAGTTGAATGTTGGAAAACAAATGAGAAAATGATCCAAGGACTAAAGTAATGCAAGAAATAAATGCATTTACATGGAGGCAGACGAGACATTCTCCAGATCTTTGCTGTAGGTATTGGAACATAGCAAGGAATGGAAGGGCTACAAGTTTGAAACATTTTTTGGACACCGCCATGGCAAAGAATCCTTGAACAATTTTTGTTGATTCAACAATTTTGGGTTAATGGGTACCACATCTATTCCACAGCCTGTAATTACAACAACTCAGTTTCCAATCTCTGCTGCTCATGCTGGGATGCCTTGCAAGTCTTCCTTGCGGTCGCCAATTTTCCGCCTTTTCTCGGGCTGATCTCTGGGCCGCTTCTGAAGAACATGTCGGAGAACACATTGGGAGACATCCCTCGCTCCGGGACAGGTGATCAACGATGACTTTGGGTTCAGTGCTCCCCAACTACACCCAGTGTCTGACTGTGGGAAAACGGTTGCACAGGTTGGATGGAAAAAGGAAACTGTCCACTCCTTTTCCCGGGGTCTTCCCATAGGGCATTGTGGATGCCATGGTAACGGTGACCTTCATGTGTCTAACCCTTTCCTGTAGATAAGGATACTTTACATGTCCATCAGCCTTACTGTATTTAAATCATCATGTGTGCATCACTCCAGCTTCATCAACTTGCCATTGCCAAGTTGTTATCCAAGTTGCTTGTTATGCAAAGCATGTGTACGACAAAGCCGATTAGACATACATAAATAGTTAATCCATACGTCTGTTTAAAAACAGATGGCACTCAAACTGTCTTATAAAAGCAAAATGCTCAACGAGGTGTACGGCTGTAAAGCTTGTAATTGAAATATGACTGAGGAGCTGTAGCTCATGAAAGTAAATAAACTGTATTGGCAATAGGATTCATCAGCTCCAACAGCAACACAGGGGTAAAACAAACACAGACGGTCATGGCAAAGTAAAGGTGAGACTGACACAGACGGGGCATTAGGGAGATGGCAGCTGTTGTAAGCCACAAGGAGGGATGATGAAGATGAGGGGGGCATTCTCGTTACGCCTCAGTGCAGGCGAGGAGGGTGGAGTGTATCGGAGCAAAGTAAGGTTTATTGACTTTGTAAGCAAGACTTCCATTTGTTTAAAACAGATAGTCAACCAACTGAAGAATCTTCACATGGCATCCAAAGAACAAATATCCATGCTTCTTCTCAAGCACTTTGCCAACCAGAGAAAAAAAGACTTCATATTCCTAAAGCAAGTCCATGTGTCGGATGAGCATGATAACCAAGTTAAATTTCATAAAAAAACATTGCCAAATGAAATAATAATGTGGTTTCTTTTGAGGGGCCCTTTTAAAACCTTTATTTTTCGAGAATGGCCTGTTCTTTCGTGGGATCATTTACCAGCAGGTACATCATGTTTTGAGTCACTCATTCTTGAGGGATAGGAAGAACAACCAATGCATTTCATTATACATGCTTCTCCCTGGCTGATGTCATCAGTGAGCAGAAAGTCACTCACCTAATTAAAATCGATGGACGAAATACAACTTCCTAAAACCAAACAAGGCAACCACAGAGATGCCCAATCTTAAAGGGGTACTCTTTTTACCAGGGCAAGAAATCTGACTCTGGAAAGCAGGCAAGAAGTAAAGGTCTTGGTGTAAACGAAGACTCTGGTTTAAGTGATGTCCTGGTCACCATTATTGTAATACAGAAACATCGCCAAACGACGATAATGCAACAAGATAGCTGAGAAATGAATGTAAGATAGCTGAGAAATGAATGCAAGATTTTATCTCAAGTAGATTGGACTATTCTGTCCTACGCTGTGCTCTTTTTAACCGGTCGGCGGAAAGACCCGCAGACAACTTGTTCAGCACTGTGTTGCTCGACGTCTGATGAAAGCCTAAAAGAGAGAACATATAACTCCTTTGTTGGCCTCATTGCATGCAGGATGGCTCTGTGGGATTTTTTTGCAATAAGAAACTGAAAACGTCCTGTGTAAACGTATGTTTACACAGGACTTTAACGAGAAGGACTATGTTATTTTATCTCTGTTCGCTTTATTTTTTCATTACATTGTTTATTGTGCTATTGTTTCACAATTCATTTCACCTGGTGTTAGATTATTACCGATTATTACAGATTATTGCTCTAAAATGTATCAGTAACAACTGCATTCGATGACCTATTTTTTCCCTCTGCACTTTACAGCCTCGTCGTTCATTGTTTATCATAACCTTTTTTAGAGGTTAGCTATCTCTTTTTTAAATAGATAGTACATAAGTCGGAATATAAAACACTGAAAAGGACTGGGAAAAAAACTCTGTTAGAGTTACAGGCTAATGACCCCGCTATGTTTCACCTGCCTAGAAGAGGTTTAGACAATAATGGGGGAGGTAGGGGCCAGGGGCACAGACCTGTTAATAAGGCTCTGACTAGTAAATCACAGTCTTCAAAAGGCCAGACCTTTATTAAGTCTGTTGAAGTTACACCAAGTCAGTCTAACATCGACTAAGACGGTGAATCAACCCTGTCGCGCCCCCCCCAACCCTCCCCTTCCCGCGGCCCTAAACACTTGTCAGCCGCGTGGGTGAGAGAGCGAGCACCAGCGCTGCGGTAGAGGTCAAGAAGGGCCACGGGGAAGTTCAACTTCAGCAAACTCACGCCCTACAGCAAAAAAACAGCCAAGGCAAACTCGAGGCATGCCAAAGAAGGTCGTGGAACCACAGAGTCGAACAAAATGAAATACTGAGCCATGTGTGTGTGTAAGTGCACCCGTCCGGCCCCCGTTCTTACCGTGTTAGTAGGGTCGTCTTGCAGAATTGCCTCATAGTACTTGTTTGCCTCATCGTACCTTGACAGAAAAAAAAGGATACAGAGGAAATGTATTTTCTTTTTAGGTAATCAAGAGTCACCAGTCAAGTAAAACGAGGTGGAAGGGGAAATCAAACAGAGTTCAAGGCAATCGGGTTTCTGCGTACGGCACTGCATATTATCCCTGTGATTACGGTGAGGCCGCGTGGAGACCAGCAGCGATCCAAAGAGAGAAATAAACACTCATTAAACTTTAAGTTGCTGCTGGAACGGCAGGGCTCAGTGAGGTGCTTATATCACTTCGCAATGAGTCATGAAATCAATATGAACAAAGCTCACGGGCCCTGAAGATTGTATTCTCCTTTGATTGTGTCCACCTTGGGTTCAACCTTTAAACAACTGAAATCTCTCATGTTTTACATCCGTCCAGTGGGCGGTGGTTGTTTGGTTGCCTCTACCTTGACTCCTAGGAAAACCCCTCTTCCTAAACACACGTGAACCCGATAAGCAACTGTAATCTAACAGCTCGTCTCAAACCATCAGTGCGGGTCCACATGAATGTGTATAAAATGATTTACGCTGGAGTTATGCGCTGTAAACATCCAATCACATGGTAGAGGACTCCAGTCGGTAGAGTCCCATGTGCACTTGACTTGTCTTTTCTGATTAGGCACTGAGGGATCATTTAAAACGACTTTCTTTTTTTTTATTGGGGCAATCAGCAGTACTGATACTTTTAGTAGCCAAAGCTGGGATTCCAGGATCAAAACCCGGCCCCACCCACAACCTTCAACAGACAGAAGCTACTCTGGTTCCTATTAGTGGAGAACAGGCTCTACTTCAGCGCTGCTCTGAACCCTCACAATCACTTTATTACTCAGACACACTCTGGGAGATTTCAGATGGCACCAGGCAACCACTCATGAGCCACTTTGATTTTCTTTATTTACTTAAGGACCTTGTACATGTGTGTGTGTGTGTGTGTGTGTGTGTGCCTTGCATGTCAATTGGGCAGAAGGAATAAGCCCGGTTGTTTGAAGCCGTGTCATTCATGTTGATCCCGCGTCTGCTGTCAATTAGATTCCAGCGTGGCGTTTATTTAATTTGACAACGGCAAAGCGCTCACTCTTATTTATCACATACAGTCTGACATTACCGATAAACCGGCCGCCGCGATCCAGAGTGGGAATGTGTGAGAGGCGGTCAACAGTTGGCCTTACCTCAGCTTCGTCCCGACCAAAATACCTCTGTTTATCTTCCTCTCTCACACACTACGCTTTCCTTTTTTATGAATTGCGGACTTAAAAATAAAACGGTTAAGTAAGGGAGGGAAAAAGAATTTCAGATTGCGGTGACATACCGAAATCTGAACGGGCTAAAAGGTCGGCCGACCGAAATATGAATTAGAAAAAAAAGCACAAAGGGTAAGGGAGAGGGAAAGATGGAGGGAAAATGACGGCGAGGGAGAGAAAGAAAGAGAAAGAGAGCAACAGAAAGGGGTGAAGAAATAAAAGAGCAAGCAAAGATTAAGGGACCCCCAGAATACCAGCGGGGTGTGACCACTTCCTTCCCGGGAATCCCTCACTAAGGCTAAAGGGCCACAGGACTACCCAGGACTCAACCCTTGCTTGGTCCTTAACCCTTTTTTTTCCCTCCAAAGCAATTGCGGGTGATCCAAATCATAACACACCCTACCACATACTCTCTCTCCCTCCCTCCCTCTCTCTCTCTCTCACACACACAAACACACACACATTAAGTTTTACCACTTAGCATCTGCTAACAGAGCCGTGTCCTCCAGCCTTCCCAAACTGTTATGCATACATTTCTGAGGGCGTGCCGCTGTGTCCCCACGCCTTCTTTCCACATTTGGTTTGGTCTCGGCCTCCAATGCTTACCTTTCCAAAGCTTCCAGCCGCATGCCCGATAATCGCTTCACTCTGTGGCTATCTGGAAACTGCTTCTTCAGTTCCTGTAGACAGGTCTGCAAGGATGTGGGCACAGAACGGGCAATTATAGTTGGCTGCAGCTTACTTCATCCTCCACTCAATTTGCCCCCCGCTTAGCACAATGGTACTTGCCGGAAACAATTGTCATGTTCGAAGGCATTAAAAAATCCAAGCAACATACACTGGGGCGGCCATACTGCATTACGCATCCAAAACAGAAACACAGGGGATTTCACCTCCTGGCTTCGCAGGCTGTATGAGGAGAGGTTAACACCGCGGACCCAGATGAATTAATGTACTGCTGGCATGTTACCCGTCAGGGCCAGCTGGCTCTGCCACTATGGTAGAAAGTGGGAGGCGGGCTCTCTGCTCAGTGGGTTTCTGGTTGTTCTTCGCTGACTCCTCTTGTTTTGCACATATTCGTGAGAGAGGTGAGGCATGGTTATTGTCACGCTCCGTCTTAGTCCGAGTGAAGTGTAAAGTCTACTCAAGGGATCGGCTTCTTTAGCCCCATCTAGCAGCTGACATCTGGTCCTCATGTTTCTACTCTGGCAGCCAGACAGGCCAGCCAATATAGAGCTGATCCCGGAGAATCATGCTGAAGTGTATTGTTGAGAGAATTTCAATTTTAAGCATTTTAAATTGTGTGACGTTGATATCATCAAACACTAGTATGATAATCGTCTAACATGTAACCTATAATGTCACAGAACCAGTGGATGATTTGTAGACTTACTATGGCCAAGTCATCCCGACTGCAGTCCAGCGCTGCGATCATCACCTGCT
Organism: Merluccius polli; assembly: GCA_030340625.1. Taxonomy (NCBI): domain Eukaryota; kingdom Metazoa; phylum Chordata; class Actinopteri; order Gadiformes; family Merlucciidae; genus Merluccius; species Merluccius polli. The sequence continues at coordinate 67,450 of JAOPHQ010003205.1, read as the reverse complement.
CGTAAATAATCCAAACTAGACAGAGAAAATACAAATCCATGAGGTCAGTGAATGGTAAATGGACTGCATGTATTAAGCTGTGGACGGACACACACACACACACACACACACACACACACACACACACACACACACACACAGTGGTTTCAACCATACAAGGCAACAACTATGTCAATAACAGCCTAGAGGAGACACTTGAGCAGAGCAGGAACTAAGAATTGTGTTCAAGATAATATCAGACCAATCCGTATATAAATCGGTCCATTATCAGGGCAAATGAATGTATATTGTAACAGAGCATGGAGAACAGTTAATAGTTGGCGTAAGGGGGAAAAAAATCTAATTTGATTTATGTGCTTGTATAGTACAATGCTTATCTTCTGTTCAGTCCAATAAACATCACTTCATCATTGCTATTCATTATCCAATATATGTTGCGTGTTCGTAGCGGACCTTGGTGGATTCCATCATTAACCAGCCCCACCATCTCATGTTCCGCACGGCGGTTAGAAATAAAACACGAACCGCTCAGTCACTCAGTCTGCTAGTATAAAGGCATTGACTAATGGCCCGACCACTAAAGCCAAATACTCAGATTAATAAGAAATATCAGAAAAGTTCATTTTGACAGGGAAGTCAAAATGTCTCGAATGGACGTGCGCTCTAATTGAAAAACAAACCCAGCGCCACCAGGGAAACCGATTGTGCCAGAAACACAAATCCCTCAATTTATTATTTTTCTTTTTTATGATTCCAACTCGTTTCAATTGCCATCTTGTTTCACAGCCATTGGAAAAGCTGGTGAGAATAAAACCATAGCGTGTTAACTGTTTATTCTCCTCTTTATGAGGACTTTATGAATCATATCAAGTGTGTGTGTGTGTGGGGGGGGGCAGGGGTTATTTTTACGGGGCAGTATTTATTACAGAAATCCAGGCCTATGTGTTTGATATGTTTATATAAGGAAACACTGACTACACTACTGCAAGATAAATATGTAGGCCTAGATGTGCGAGGCCGTTTGAAAGAGTCATTGTTTTTATAAACGGGCGGCTCGGCATGCCCCAATGCCACGGTGACCCTTCGCATGTCAGTAGACAGACATTTTGACCATGACATTTTGTTTTGCTTTCAGGAGAGGAGAACAATAGCCGACTCATCGTGCGTTAGCGTATCATGTAGCATTAAAAAGCAATAAAATGTTCTCGAAAGAAGGGAATACAATTTAAGTACAATTTAAGTTCTTGTAAGAATGTTTGCGTTGGATAGTGTATGCAAAAGAATAACTCTGCCAGTAAGGCTACCTACCACAAAACAACAAGCCAGTACAAACTGCTCTTGTAGAGCCGTCAGCATGTGTTATGCATCTGCACCGATGAGCCCAGAGTAAATCATATTAGTCAGATTGTTTTTCTATGATTTTAACTTTAGGTCATCTTGTGGTTATTTAATCTCCACTGTAAGTATTAGTTTCTCAATAAACCACTAGTGGATTATATACAGACGTGAAAACTATTCCGTATTTTTATTACATTTGTGATGCGCCCCAATAGGTGCTGAAACTTTACTGAAATGAAAAAACGTACATGCAATATCAACAGCACAAGTTTTAATCAATTTCATGGGAAATGTGAATACGAGTGGTCAGTAGCACACTTACTGTGTGGCCCACGGGGGAGTTTTGTTCGCATTAAAAAGACTTACCATCATCTCCCAGTTTAGATCCATGGTCGCTGATGAGCTCTTCGCCGACATCCACAATTTGCTCACTATTTCGACAGTTATCTTCTCTCCATTTACGAAGCTTGTCTCTCATCTCTGTGAACGACAGGAAAGGGCATCTCAGTCATCCGTTGCTAAATAATGCCTGTTCAATGGGATCCTATTTGTTTCCCGCTTACTTTAAATACGGGCATTTAAAATGTTCACAATAAATCCTGCTCCCAACAATTTGCTAGTTGAAATCTCATAGCATTTTCTAACCAAATCAACTCAGTTAGCCTAAATCTAAAGGAAGAGACAAATGCATAATACCACAAAATCAGTTGGAAAACATGCCCACTACACTTCACTGTACATATTACCTCTCAAATCAAACGAAAAAAAAAAAAAAAGTGAAACGTGACTAAAAGTCTCATCTAGAACCAAATACATAATGTTCATCTTTATGCATTTGGTTATTCATGTTCAGTTACGTGAGCTTGTGTTTATGTTACTGTGGGGATACAACTGGTACATCCTTTATTAGCATTTTAGATGGGATGTTTTACAGCAGGTGTCATGACGTCATGGCTGGTTCTCATCACAGCGAAACGCCTGGAACGGGATGCTCCAAATGACCGTTATTGGCGAGAGAGAGGAGGCGGGACTTTCAGTTACACGGGTAAACTGTTTCCCGTGTCGTTTACATCTTTAATGACGACGTGATATTGCTTGGTATATATTTATTCCCCTCGTCGTTGCTGTTGTTATTCTCCTCATCGTATTATTGTTAGTATCGCCGACGGGACAGTTAACTGGCGCAGACCGGAAATTGCGTTGCGGTAGACCGGGATAACGCTACAGTTCAGCATCCTCTGAGCCTAATCGCGACACCGATGGTCGATGTGGACTTGACAAGGTCTACGATCCCACGAAGACAAACTACACTCGCTTTCTCCGACACCATTTATAAAACACCCATTTTAACGCCAGCCTCCGGCACGATAGAAACGCGTTATTTTATTAATCCAAAGCCATTCAATGGCTGAACTCGCATGCTAACCACCCTAGCTAGCCAACCGCTCCATCCAACTGCCGTGTTCGCATCATGCGTTTTATAGTGTTTGCAGGATAAACGACGAGAAAACTAAAGATCGCCGTTACACCCCAACCGTATATACAGCGATAAATATAAAATATACACACAAACATACACACACACACACACACACATACACAAAGCTGGCATGAGATCAGCTGTTTAGCCTAGCCCCACCACTAGCATTAGCGAGCCGTTAGCTCGCGGTTCAGGCGTACAAACGCCGTTCACACGCAACACGCAGAGCCGAGACGACGCGTACTCCGCATAATGTTAATGTACTGACAGCAGTGCACGTTATGTCTGATCAAAAACCAATGTCTTGCCGTTACCTTCCCAGCCCACATCGTAAAGCTCTGACACCGACGCCATCTTTCCCAGAACGACACATGCGCAGTGCGCACGTCAGCGAGATCCCCCCGCGGTGGGCGTGGCCAGACTCTGCATGCATGTGGACCAGGCAGGACCACCACAACACACAGGAGGTGCACCTGTGATTGGGACTGGCATCACTTCATTGCAATTGCAACGTGCCTAGTTGTGTGTTCAGCTACATGCATATATTTTTAATTCATGTATCTGTAAAGTACATATCTTCTCACGTCTTTGTGGGGATTGCACAACTGAATCCTTTATGGCCTTTGTAAGAAACAGATGTACGCCTAGTAGTTGATGTAAGCTTTTAATGACGACCCCGCCCTCCATGTAGTATCTGCTCAAGCCTTGGTGGGAAGGCTTTGGTTCATGGTTCATCTGAGCGTTTCCTTGCTTTCCCCTTCCCACCGTGAGTTTTCCTCTGAGCGTGTGAAATGTGCTCTCCCAGCACATCTCCTGTTTCTTCTTCTGATTTCCCTCGGGGGTGAGCCCTGTGGACCTCATCATTCTTCTTCTTTTGTTATGCCCTTGCCTCTCTAAAGCAATACACACTTGTTGAAGAAGACTAAGCAGAGATTCGCTTACGCAAACATTTCCTTCTACCTGTGTCGTCTCTTTCCTGCAAGCACTTTTCAGACGTCGATGTTTGTTGATGTTCTGCGGTTTTGAGAAAGAGTGGGAGGTGGGGGCGCTCTCTGACAGACATGGGTTTTAAAATGGCATAGCATCATCTACACTGAGCACTCACAAGTGCAGACAAAGACTGCAAAATATCATCATTTATTTTTGAGGGATGTTTAAGTTACTCTTAAGCTACTGATTTGTGGAAATGTAATTTTCTAGTCTGTACATGGCAGTCTGTTGATATGTGGTTGGGTCTTTGCTGGAACACCAAATACCAAAGCGGCCACATTAAAACAAGCAAACAGTGTCCTTTGGGGTGAAGGGCTTTGCCCTCTCTGCCATGTGTCATTTCATTCAGCCAGAAATACAACTAAATCAGGTGAGAAAAATCATTAAAAAAAAACGTGTTTATGTTAAAACCACTCTGTCAGAAAAGGAGAGATTACCCATTTGAAAACCTAAATTGCACTACTTTAGTGGCGCTTACGTAGGTTTCCATGCTAATATAATAGCGCATATACATTTTCCCTTTCAGTCTCCATGTATAAAAAAACAAACTCCAGTAGAAAAACTTCACAAGGCATTATATTTTGATTCCTGACCGAAGCAATCGGAGTCGGCGACGTCTAAACTAAACTGTTGTGCAAAAAAAACAGGGGTAAGGTGTTCTCTGCGGTTACGAAGGAGGTCTTGCTCCATCGAGATGTTTTCATTGCCATCTTACGGCAAGTCACATGGCACTAAAACAGATACAGTTAGCGACAATGTTTGGACACTGCCCCACTTGGAGCCTGCAGTGCTGTGTTTACGTTGAAATCTGATTCTGTCCCCTTTCAGCCAACCTTTGCTTTCACTCTTCAATGAAGTTTTAACTCTCTCCTGTGTATTTCCTTCCCGTCGCACCTCTGACCTCGTCGACTGAGAGACACGGAGGGTAGGAAACTCGGCACATCAACATAATTATGGATTGTCACTCGTTCAGTCTTCTCCTGGGTGACAGTGCCAAGAACAATATTGAAGCCCATGTCGTCGTCGGCCCCACGCTGGTAATTGACATAACTCAAACCGCGTGAAGCTGGAGACGTATCTGTCCCCAGACTCCTCATAAAGCAGCCAGATAGCTCATGGTGATGGGCGTTTTACTGTGGCTGAAATTGTTCTTTGATAGCCAATTGCCATTAAAATCGATTCATGAAAGGTTTTGATTTCACTATGAATCACATTAACTCTTCTGGTGTTGATTCACTCGCGGAGGTAATGAGATTTAGTCTGCAATTTCCAATCAAGGCATTTAGATAAATCTTCCATTAAGAGGAATAATTGGCTTTTATTGAACAAAGGAAATTCCTGCAATCTTCGAGCTACGCATTATTGCATTTTGTCCCATTACTGATTAAAGTGACATGAATAAAGTAAAAGTGACCTCTCTCTGAAGATATGTTTATGTTAGAGTAGGACATGAAAATAAAAATGTACTGTTAGTTTTCTTACCATTCAACATAAAAATGTGATTTTTTTAGTAGCCATAACAAATCGCCCCCTCTCAGTGTAAAGGTATACATTAGAGTGACAGCAACTGGTTTGCTTCAGTTTACCCCACAGTCGTGTTTTCATTACAGGAGGTCTGTCTCGCCATTGGCTCTTGTTCTCTCTCCTTCTCGTCGCCTCGCATTTACATTTAACTTCCTTACATTTAGCATTCTTCCAATTACTTTGAGAGTGGTTCGCTCCAAGGGACCTCAGCTCGGTATATGTGGAAGAACAATTATTACCTCTCGAAGAATAATGAAATCTTATCCCAGTGGATAAAGCGGACTCAACTCCATAATCTAGATTTATCTGATTCCACATCCCTTTGCTGGTAAAGACGTCCATAGCCGCAAATTTGGAGATAGTACCACATTTCCTGTAATGTCATGTTTTCAGAGAAAATTGCAGGGGAAAAGTGAAATGATGCATATCAAAAGAAGTGATCTGAGAAGCAGTCTTTGGCAAAATGGGGGCTAGACGGGTAATGGCGAGACGAGAGGAGGGGGAGGGGGTGTGGGGGAGGGGAAAGCTGGTAGAAAAAGTATTGATCGATTCTTATCACCCGCTGTTGGATGTAATGCTGTTGTTTCATTCATGTCTGTCTCCTAATGACTCTCCATTCTGGCATACGGCTGCTCTGAGGGGCTCTGAGGAGGTATGGTCACTCGTTTCTTCGATTACACGCGCTGTACAGATGTTTGGTCACGCTCGGTGGGCACTCTTCCTGCGAGCCTGCATTGTTTTCTTGCGAAGGGGTGCAGTCTGGGTCGATACCCTTGATCCCCCAGCCACTGAACATGACAGTGTTGATGTCAGCGTGGGACCCACAGCGCATCACTGGTGTGCGGCCTGCTGATTTATAACCTGACGAGGGCCAGACGATGCATATCTCCAAAAGTCCAATCCGAAAATCACTGAAATTCATACGGGAGACAGGAATTTGGATTCTGGGTGGAGATGCTTGGCTTCGCAACACCCAGCGTGGAGACATTTCTCTCAAAATGTATTGATTTATTTTTTGACAGATATTATAGAGAGGCCAGTAGCGGGTGTCTTTGGCAGCTTCGTCTGTCTTTCCCTGTCTTGGATTCATTTGTTGACCAAGAAAGCTTTCAGGGAAATGAGGAGCTGGGGTTTCACATGGAATGTTTGGCCCACCAACTGTCTCCCCTTTTAGTTTATCCTATTAAGGACTAGAGTATTTTCTGCAAGACAAACACATACAATGATGGATAACAGTTTTGCATGCTGAGATGTGTTCATGTTTCTGATAACGTCCTCGTAATGGACTCATTTGTACAAACACTTTTATCATGTGTGGTCAAGAACAGCTGATACTATAACAACGCAACGCACAGAGGCAAAAGATGGCAAATGACTGTTTATATTTACGTCACTTTCATATGGCTCTTTGTTTAATGTTATGATAGGGGCTGAATCATGACCTCTTCATACATTACCCCGGGCCGCCTGCCACGGGACTTACTGGGAGCTATACTCATTAGTTAGCTTTGCCATGTCGGTGTGGTCGAGCTAATATATCGCAAAGTTGGAGTAACATGCCCAAGTTATTTCAAATCCTGGACCACCATGAACAGTATCCATTCCCAAGTTGTATCTGACAAATAACAATGGAGCAGAGGTAAAAAATCAAGTCCACTCATACGATAACTATGTACAATTACGAGGGGCAAAGCAAGATTAATTATGTTTAGCCGTAATCAGTTTTCCAAAGCCTGGTGCAGATATTTCCACATACGGTCATTCGATTTCTGCCTTTTCTCTTTTTTTCAAAGGTTAAATACATTTATTTTCGACAGTTCGTTATTTATGTTTAGTACTTTATACTTGAGACCATCTTAATGTTTTGCATTCAGAAGTGCACTGCCTGTGAAATTCCCCCTTGATATTCTGTATTGATATCCACCCTGCTTCGCTTTTCTCCAGTGCAGCACCTATTAGTGTTGTTGTTAGACTTTATGGAAAGACTTTATTATTTTGGAAGATCTGGGGTGAAAAAAAGAGACTCTCTGGCATGAAGGTAATGGTGAAATTGTACCTGATAATTGCACGTGTACCTGGGGAAACTCATTTGACATTAAACAAAAACAAAAAAAGTCATTCGGAAACATCTTTCAACAGAGGAAACAAAAAAAGCACTGAGCACATGCCAGTGCTGGCGGTGTCACAAGCAGCTAGTAAAACAAGGCAGACACGGTGAGTACACTCTGTTTATGAGTCACTTCTACCTGCAGCCAGTCGAAGGAGAGCTGGAGAGAGCTCTGTAGCAACAAGGGACAAATTGTGTGTGGACCTAGGACAGTATCCTGCGGTTGTCAAGTTAACAAGCTACTCGTGAAGCCTATTAGGAATGGACCATTTAGTGGCTGATATTGCCAGGTGTGCTTCAACACACGGGCATCTTCCTGAAGCAGCAGCTGTCAAAGTGAAGCAAATGAAAAATAGCAGGATTTAACGGGAAGACGAAAAACATTCCCATTTTCGGGAAATACAGGAAATGATTATGATTATTAGAATGAATGGGCAAAATGTAATTGTGAATAATAATGTTAAATGCCCATTTTCCCACTTCTTTACTTTCTGGTGAAGTAGTCACAGTCTATTTTCTCTGTCGAAGACATTTTGGTAGTGTGGGTTATTTTTTAATGATTAGAAAGATTTATTACACACTCCAAATTATATAGAGCTACAATTTATTACACATTTTCCTTCAAGACCAAAGACCAAGCACATACTATACATCAGTATAAGTATTACCCTATAATACAATTATAATACAACCATTCTGTGATACCCTTTGCAGCGAGGCAAAGTGTGAATGTCTCAGGATTAGGTACTAAATGGTATGTAGGTATGAGGTTTTAGATGTCTACGTTTAGATATAGGAATTAAAATAGATGCTAAGGAGATCTACCACAATATAAATAATCAACTAAGCCATTGTTTAGTCTCTCTTCAATAGGGCATTTCGTGAGAGTTGAGTAGCAGGACATGCATATTGCCTGCAAGCCTACAGTCGTGTCCTTTTCCCAAAATTGGTTTTGGATCAGCATCTAGCTTTTTTCTTTTTGCTGAAAAGAAGAAAAAACGCTTCTGAGATCCTGTCTGTAAGAGATTGACTGTATTATATATTTATATATTATTCATAAATGTGGTGATGAGTTTACAGATATAAATGACTGACTACATGATTACAGGGCAGTGGATGTGTCTAACAGGGTTAAATCTTTTTTGAATTTACCAATGTCATTGAATGTTGAAATGTAGGCATGACCAGAGATGCCCTAGTCATCATCATCATAGTCAATCACATTAGAGAATAACCAGAATGCTCTTTGAATTGTGATCATTTGGACTGTGAATAGGTATTGACATTTATTTGGATTTCTTGAAGTGTATACGGCACACCCACACTTTTTCTTTTCCTGACTTTTCGTTTCCTGACTTTCTTAGTGCAGAAAGTGGCAGTAATGCTGTGGAGACTTAGCATCCAGCCACTAGTGGGACATCTTAGCAAGTTTCATCTAAACCCTGGGCCATTGTGAAAATACATACAGAAAACTAAGTAAAAGAAAACATCAAATAATAATACTTATTTATTACTTCATCTGTATCATGTCATGTCAGGCCAACCTTTCATGAAATTCTGACTGATTATGTAAAATACTATTGGGCATTTCCAGCTGAATATCTCTTACTAAACATCTTATTCCTATATCGTATTTGTCTACTATTAATAAACCTGGTTGTATTGAGGATACACTATGAAATTGTTACTTCATAGCAATACAAGTCACATCAGTGTCTCTAATGGTTCCCTTTGCAAGGGATATTTTTCAAGCAGCTCCTGATGACACAAAACAGGTGTCAGTGAGCCGTGGCTTCATTGATTGCTTAAAAACACCTGGCGTTTTCAAGCAAGCAATGTTTCAAGCGATTTTGTTGAACTGATGTGCATTGGAAAGCCTGGTATGGCCGGTAGCCCTGATAGACCAGGTCTTGCGTCGCCAGTATATACAGCATTCACAACATTCCTCCTCACAGGGAAGCCGGTCACCCAGGAGCTTCTGCTGTCTGTCCTTTATTAGACTCCAGGCGGTAACTATACTAGGCTCAAGCTGAGATGATGCATGTCTATTGTCTAGACCTTGTTTTTAAGGATTTTATCTATCCACACTGTAGCTTAATGGAAAATTCTTATATGACATATTATATGTAGTTTATTATTGGTAACAGCATATAGCAGCAATTTGGTTGGACTTGTAGAATGATTTCTTCTCCAGCTCGAGGCAACTGTGAAGTGTCTTGGTAGAAATTGTATTCACCAGCTTTGTCTAGCCTAGATTTATAGTAGCCAAACCGAGTGTCATTAACAGCCCATCAAACCGCTGTGGCAGTAAAAGGGGACATTTGCATGGCTTTCGAGCAAGTCCAGAAATGGAAAAATACACCTGAACAAGACTCCAAAGAACATGGCATCTGCCAGTTGGCAACGCCACTATAGGCGGCTTCAAACCGCCACAGCAACCTTCATTCTCTATTTTCGGCGATGGACAGATGCTCTTTGACTGTTTGGCAGGGGGAAAAAAACAAAAAAAACAACACAAGTTGGCGTACTTTGCTGACATCTCACTTCTTCACTGCATTTCCCATGACTCCTGCATGAACCCTCGGGTTGCTGAAGCGCCCGTAGCTCCAGGAGAGGAGCTAGCTGTAGCGATGAGACCTTGCAAGCAATGACTTACCAAAAAACCTTAACTCATTTCAGGGGTTTGTAGGGCTTGCAGAAATTCTGCAGACATTTACATTCTGTGGTGGGTTGTTAAGAATAAACGGAGTAGCTCGGGACTCTTGGATATGGCCGCAAGAATTCCAGAGGTTCTATTATTGGCGTGATGTTTGGCTCCTTCTCCTCCCTTCTGCTGGCCGGTGCCGTCCCACCCCAGTATTTCGCTGACCTGCACCCTGTCCTCAGTGCACCTCCACATTCGTACCCGGGCCCAGGGCCCCTCAGCAGGCTGTGGGAAATGGCTCGGGCAGCCCAATGCACTCGCGCCCACCGCCCACCGAGCTTTGGCTACGTCGGAGTGAATGAGCCTCAGTTTTTACACTGGTGTCAATGTGCGCTGCTGCTCATTGACGGCGGATATCATCATGTAAAAGGCGACCCTGTGCCAAAAGAAAATGACAGCTCTCATTGTAATTAATTAGGCCGACGCACATGTATGCAATGTTGCCTTCATGACCTTGGAATTGATATGAATTAATATGTAGGCTATTATCAAATACATGCTTTCTAAGATGTATTTTTTTAACACCTTATTGTTTACCTACTGAACACGAGAACTCGCTTTCAAATTATTCGCGTGGCTCATGTTGCCTGATGTTGAGACTGCTGCTCCAAGACGACTGGGCCAAGTGATCAGCCACAGACTTCATAATCTGTCTTCGGTCCTCTTCAATGCACACCCCTCAGGAGAGTGGATATTGATTTGAAAAATGCTGCCAGACAGCTCCTTGTCACGATTCCTGGGCTGGTCGTGGGCATATGTTAAGTGGGCTGAAGGATTTATACGTGACCTATTCCATTTTCAGGCCTGTCTGTTTATAAAATACCTTCTGGCAGGCCCTTTCCTCACTTTCTCACCAACTATGCTAACAGCACTGTGGTTACTTATGACTATGAAATAAAACCCATTTTATTCTTCCCCACCAAGTCACCCATTGGGGGGTGGGGTGGTATTTTCCTCCTCTGTTAATAGAGGCGGGTGAAAGATAAAGTATACAAGGTGCACCACAATACAGAGGAACACTTCCTCTTAGGTGACCAGAAAAGGTCTTGCTGTGTTAGTGGGAAAAAAGGGGAATTAAGGCCACAGTGTTATAAGGACATTAGATATCCCCCAGCTTGAAGATTGGGCAGCTGGGTACTTGTGTTATTCCCCCACCCTCTATTTCTTTTCAACCAGTAAACCACTGAGCATCATTTTCAGTCTTTTTTAATTCAGCATCACCACAAGCTTATTTGAGAGAAACAATCTGTTACATAAACCTATGCTACATCTGAATGTATATATAGGTCTACTACGAAATCACCACCAGTTTATTACAGGAGAAGCTTGTAATAACTGTGGTATACAGTGTACAGTCCCTAATTTGACAGCTTGTGTTTGTTTTTGTTTGGTTCAACGTTGAACCTTGTGGTGAAGCAGGGACCCCATGCCAGAGCCAGGCAAGGGTAAAACAAATGTTTTTTCTTCGTTAGAGTGAAAAAAACAACAACATTTAGACCATCTTTTGTTCCTATTCTAATTGGCATTTGATACTCCACTGGTTCCTCTTGTCTCGCGGATGTCAGTGACTCTAGCTAGTCATGCACATTGGCGGCGCTGGAGTGTCTTCTAATGAAAAGCTTGGCAAAGGCTCTGAGCTATGATGAGGCCTCTTCTGTTATAAACAAGACTCCTAAACGAAAGCAGTTGGGTACTTCATTTGAAGGGTTGTCTCACTGATGTATTCAGCTCTATAGGGCTTGTACATCGCAATGTCACATCACAATGACCGCCTCCATTTTGAAAGCATAGGCGCATTGGAGTTAGTTATCATGGTACTAGTATGTTTTTTTTGGGTCATTGTTTAGTAATTAATCGTGAAATGATTTGTCATTATGGGGAGACATTGTTGTGGTTGAAACCGCCACAGCGTTTCTCATGCGAGACGTTGCAAAGCAAAGATTTCATTAGCCTAGGTTACGGTATATTTACGTTGATTTAGGGATTTACAGTACTCTCTTGGGTCCTCTCAATATGGTGAAATATCGTCAACAAAAAGAGGATGGTTGATACATGCAGGCTTTCTTAACACACCATCTCCAGAAAATGAGTAGGAAGTAAGGAAGGAAGAAAAGTCCATTAAAAATACCTCTCCAAAAGCATGCAACGAATTTGCCCTCACCATTCCAACAACAGTTTTTTTTATGGATTTGCAACTCAGTCTAAATAAACCAAAATTGCTGTAATTGAGGTATGCTGTTCTTAGTCCAGCATTGTTTTGTTTTTTTGTTGCCCCTCAAATCATTAGGAACCCTTATTTTAGGGTTGAAGCCAAAAAACTGTGTAACTGGATATACGTTGCTTCCTCCTCACAATGCAAGAGGGTTTTTAGCAGGGCCAAAGGAAGGTAGAAATGGATTTGATCAGTGGGACTCAGTGTTTTAGTGGGACTTTATACAGCTCTGCAACTCATCTTTTTTTTTACGTGTCTTTTGTTGGACCTCCCATCTTCACAGGCCCCTCGTACCCCCCCCCCCCCCCCCCCCCCCCCCTTATGGAAGAGGTGAGGCTCCATAAGTCATTTAACGTGGGAAAACCCAGTCAATTAAACGAAGGAAGCCAGCCTTGCAAAATCCAGGCCTCAGGTCCTGTTACAGTGCGGCACAGTGAGAAAAGAGTAACTTATTCATATCATCACTTAATGCAGGGATTGGATGTTGAGAATTAAGATTGAGTATCCCGGCAGATCCCCAGCACAGTCAATTTATTGTTGCTGGTCAGTCAGCGAATATGTGCCCATTTCCCAAAACCAATGGAAACTTGAGGTAAGTTGGTGGAAAAACCCAGGTACTGAGACTTTTCTAGTGAGGCGACCAGTGAAAGCAGGGCAGTGTGTGTGTAGAGAAAGCTGCCATAATGACCTGGGGGTCAGCCAAACGTAGCAGGCCGGGACTTCCAGGAGGAGGAGGAGGGGGAAAAACAAAACAGTGCAGGAGACGAAATGCTGACCTTTTCTATACTGGTAGCGGTGGTAGTGCACCCATGTTATTGTATTTTTATGTTGTTTTTTTGTCCTAAAAAAAGGTGATTCATTTCAGTGTTGTTTTTTTTATTATTAAAACCAGAAAACTTGTCAAATGGACATAGCATGTCAAAGTATTACATTTCATGTAGCCGATGTTCTCCTAACTTCCCCCCCCCCCCCCCCTAAAAGTCTTTATTTCATATTCTATATATTTATATATCTTTATTTTTTTTGTTTCCAAAATGTGGCTATGGATGGATCCATCCTGTCTCACAGTCCACTCTGCTGGACGTCCAGTGCACTGATGGCAGGGGGGTGGGGAGGAGGTGACGGTGGGGGGGGACTAACGGGTATGTGGTTGGTGTCTGGCTTTCTCTGGCCACACTGCAGACTCCCACAACTTAGCCTACTTCCTGCTTGACTCATGCCACTGCCTCTGCAGTTTGGTGTTATCATGGACTACTGTGGCAAAAAAAAAAAGGAAATGGTTTCCCATGTGCCTGAGGGTGTAGCCTAACGTCCATGATGGAGAGATTGCCGATCCTGAGGTTCAGAGGGATTCAAATAAAACAACAACCTGTGTCTGGTTACCCACTTATTTCAGTTTGTTTTAGCGTGTTTTCTCTAAATCAAAAACAGTAGCAGCATCCCTTTTCATTTTGGTGTTCATATTTCAAATTCAATTATCTTGTGTCTGCGTGACATGTCCAGAGACTTCACATCATAATAAGTCAAGATAAATCAGCAGGATGTTTTTTTAATGGTAATGAATGAGGAATTTTAAAATTACTGTTTAAATCTTTGTGGCTTGGATATTCTTTGAAGGCATTTTTCTTAATAAAATAAAAATAAAAACATGCCATTTCCATAATAACATAGCCTATCAAATCAATGTGGATGGGTTGTATCCTTTGGAGGCAAGCCATTCACCAAGTTAATTAGATCCGGACAAACAACTAAGGTTGTTCATCTGAGGATATTTACCCAATAACTTTTTTTTTCACATGAAAAGGCTTGACTTTAAATAAATCCAGTTCCTGCAAGCGGTGGCCTTGTAGTAAGCTGGGCTCAAACTACACAATCTCTCAAAACACATTTTAAGTTTGTTCCCTCGTCCCATGTTTGTCCTCTCTAGTTCCTGCTCTTCCTCCCTCTCTCTTTCCCTGCCCCCTTTCCCTCCTCTCTGTAGCCCCCCTGATCAAAGCCCTGAGACATGTGTGTTTTCCCAAATAGAAGCAGTAGCAACAACAGCAGCAGGAGTAGAGGTGTACTTCATTACAGACCCCTCTGAGAGGAGGGCTTGTTTCCACAAAGGATTTGTTGCTGAGGTCAATGCAGAGTCGGACAAACTGTTCTTGCCCTCTTTACCCCACCCTAAACGAGCCGCTAGGTGCGCTTGACCCCCCTCCATCCCCCACCTCTACCCCTACCCTTTGGCTTGATTATTATTCTTTCAGATTGGTTGCTAAGCTCATTTTACATGTAATTGCAGTCACTGATATAATTTTAGTTGTTTTTTTTGGAGGGGTGGGTATAGAGTCTTTGAGGTATCAAGTGTTTCTGGGTGATAGAAATCAGAACCAAGCCATTCCTTTCCACAGCTTTTTTTTTAGTTAGTGTGTCTAACCTATGCAGTGGTCTGGTATGACAGTTTCCAATAGACTTACCGTTGACTTTGTGACCCTGTCTTGGAAACATTTGAACTTTGTGCATGAGGCTGAATTGTCAGTGACCCCAAATGGGCAGCTTGACCTGGCATGGGTTCGGTTAAATGATAGTTTCCATTCCTAAATCCAATTGGAAAGTTGACTAATCGCCCTAATCAAATACATCGCTGGACATGAATAGGTGTGTGCAGTCGCGTAGACATCATCCAAATTCTTTCCATTGGTAAACTTTGAGGCCATCCACATAAGCCCAGTTAAATAAACAAGGCTACAACCAAATGTTTTGGCACTTGCAAATTGCCAAAAGTACACGGTGACACACATGCTTTAAATATGCCTCTACTTATTGTGGTTAATCTGAAAGCATCGCACAGTTTGGTCATCTGCAATGCAGTGGTTGTAGTATCTCAAAGTGCTGCAAATTAGGTTTTATAAGAAGCTAAACAACCTTTCATGATTAATTTATCTTTTTTCTATCAAGTCCCATTCCCCATGGATGACTAATTTAATTCATTTATCCAGTCTAAATAAGAAAAGTGACTGCACCATGCTGCAGTGCCACTGAAGCCAAGCAAGTGGTGGCAACAGCCCCGCTTCACTCTCTCTAATGCAGATGTTATTGAACACTTGTGTCTGCCCAGATGCAGAGCTTTTAATCCAAATATATGTCTGGAAAAAACCAAAAAGAAAAAGTGATTGTGTGTGTAATGCATGTTGAGGGTTGATGTCCTCACAAGGTTTCGACATCGTCCATCCTGACTTGTCTCTCCCCCTCATTGTTTTTATACAGAACTGGGTGCCTGTTGTAGAGGACCTTGTGAACCTGAGGGAGACTATCGATAACAACGTAAATGTCCCACTTCTCAGAATTTGATACAGCATTTAGATTCTCTTACATGGACTCTCATATTGACCGCTTCACTTTTCAACGCAGCACTGCTGTGCCCACTCATCTGATTACTTGAGAACACGGATTCGAGCACTCAGAAGATGTGTTTGGGTTTGATTGATGACCGAGGTGAAACGTAGGGTGATTGGTGACTTTTTTTGTTTGGAGGGGGGGGGGGGGGGGGGGGGGGGGGGGTGAACGTAGATAAAGAAAAAGGTGTTGTTTCTATGTCACTGTCTCAGAACAATGAACAACCATTGACCAACATTTGGAGTGTTTTCCTTTTTCCTGCCCCTGTTAGTATTCCCTCTCTAATATCCTCAATTCCTTGTTTCCTCCCTTTCTGTCTTCTTTCCTTTCGGCCACTCTAATGTTTAGTCTAACATCCCCGCACCAAACAAAAAAGATGAGACTTCCTGGATCTCTTTCTGTATCAGCCTCAGCATATGCCTGCAACAAAGATATGTGTCTGTTTACCACTGTCAATACCTAAGCAATTAACATCAGAGATATTCTTTAGCTTGGTTCACTGGCAAGATGGTCCAACAAGGTGCCTCCAATAGTGTGCACAGATGTTCTTCAGGCAAGGCTGTTTTAGATCTTGCCAGATTTTGGGGGTGAAAAGTTAGACGCGTTTGTGCATTTTATGGGACTAACTTGATTTAAGCCAAACCATTTACTCTAATAAGGTTTCTCTTTTGGAGGTGGTGGTCTTTCTCAAGAACCCTGCTGGTATTTTTAAAGTGGTTTCACTCTGTGTGTTTTCGTGTGGTCTGTTTACTTCCCAAGTCGAGATGGGAGGCCATGTGTATTGCAGATCGGAAACTTAATACGCTGTGTAGAAATTTGCACACCACCTATTTGGATGTTTTTCTTTCCTCTAACCACCCCCATTTCCCCGCCCCCGACCCCCCCCCCCCCCCTCTTTCTTCTGATTGCAGGTTTGTGTAATTGGACAGATGATTGGGCTGCACAGACAGTGCGACAGGCCACCACAACACAGCAACATCGGGTTGTCTGGTTCTCTGAAATTTACTCAGTTTATAATTTTATTGTGAACGATTAAGGGAGCCTGGCCAGTAATTACTCATGAAAGAATCACCCAGCCATCTGTGTGGACAAACTGAGGCACGTGTGTGCTTTGCGAGCTACAGTCTAGAAACCTCATGTTTCCCTTTAGTGAGGCCTGCCCTGCCCTTTCCCTCACCATCGACTTCCTTTGGCTGAAGTCACTGACCAGCGGCTGGCCTTCGGCTCCACATTTGACCTCCCTTGCCTCTGCAGCAGCAGATGTTGCCCAGAGATTTGTTTGTGTACAAAACAATAATAGCAGATGCAGAGTTCAAGGTCATCCGTGTAGAAAATTATGTCTGATTAACACCTCTGTTACAGAGGCGTGCCAAACAAATGATACTGATGTAATGCAACCGCCTAAACTCTGCGTAGCACTGGTTTTCGGTTTGTACTGCTGCAGACTCCTCATGAAATCGGAACCGTTTTCCCAGTCCCCGAGCTCTGTTCTCTCATAACTCCCGCCAACACTGTGTCCTCCCGTAGCTCTCGGCTCTGAGTTGAGTTCAAATGTTTTGAGCAGGGGAAATTTGAACTCGGCCTAATTTCTTGGCTGTGTGCCCCAGTACAGCAGCACTGTTGCCCCAAACTGGAAAATGATTAACTCCCATAAGTGGTGTTGGGTGAATGTTATGGCTTCCCTTACCCAAACCCAACCCCCCTCCAAATCCCAGATACGGGACAATGACTCATGCAGGATCGCCTGCTATTGGAGACCCCCCCCCCACCCGGCCACCCGTCCTCCATCAGCAGGCGTTGAGTAGGTGTAAGTTAATCAGGAACACAGCACGCAGCTTTGCGGTCTGCCATGGAGTCAAGCAACTACAAAGTAGAGGAGGGGAGTGAGAGAGCTCCACTTAGCATGGCTGTCAATCACGATGCTGTGCAGCCCACTGGTGTTTTTAGATCCAACTTCACAACTGCCACAGGACCCCTTTGTCCCTTTAATTGTTTCCACTAATTAACTGCTCTTTTTTCAACTCGCACCCTCTCAGTCTCTGAACACCATGTGTTTCTGTTGACTAATCTATAGTGTAGCTCAAGGGGCCCACTCAGTGTGGCAGGGCAACTCGGCTTCCTCTTTTCAGATTTAATTTGGTAAACAGGGGGGTTGAGCTCCCAGGTTCAAAGATAGATGTTGAGATAAAGCAAAAGGAGTGGCCGTGAAACAGTTAATGTTGATTGATCAAACGCTAAGACAAGGCCCACATTGTATGTGAGTGGACCATGCATGTTGTTTTTACAGAAACACTGTCTCCTGAGCCTGAGTGGGATTCGAATGTGCCTGTAATGGGCCCCGCTCTCTGCTGCTCAGCCCGTAAGTCAGTTGACCTGTGGTTGAAACACAAGTCCCTGATGGATTGGGTTTCAGCTACTGGGCAGGTCCCTGCTCAGTGATCTGTATCTACTAGCCAAAGTTCCCCACACCAGCCCCAAACCCCACACCACCTACCCACCCACCCTCATGCAGGACACCAATGAAAGGAAGTGTTTAGGACCAGGGCCCAAGCGCAGCACAATGTGCCCTGTTAGGGCACGTATCATTTTAGCAGAAAAGGCTAATTCTGCTTCTGAAATGTCATGAGCACACAAAAGATATCAGTCCTCCGTCAGGTCCTCAAATACCTGTTGATGGTCCTCCTACAGGTGGACCCCCATTGATTTTATTTTCCACATATTTGTTTCTGTGTAGTTATATAATCAGAATTTCAAGTTCTTTGGGTTAAGTATAGGAATTGTTGATGGACTAGGTGACCGTCTATTAAACCCAATGCCATTAGTAATACTTTATTCCAAGAGCAGGGAGAGGGGATCGGGTTTATTGGCGTTTATTGGGGTTTGGTGCATCTAAGTCGGAGAAGTCTTGAAACCATTACTTTTGATGAATGGTGGTACATTGTCTGATTGTAGTGTACCGATGCCTTCCCCGCCAATGACAGTAGCTTCTTCAGAGATCAATGGCTTCGAAATCCAAATAAGCACCGTCTCAGTGGGTTCTTGGTAATCACAAAAACATGTGCGAGCTGCTCTCACTCTGCGCCGTGGCCTCGGGTCTTCCAGGGACCCCTTCCCCGAGCAGCACGGTTTGGAGCGGTTTGGAGGGGTCAGAATGTGCATGTTTTTACTGAAGTTCTTGAGAGTTGTAGTGTTTACTTACCAAAAAGTTTCACTGCAATTCGCTTGTTTTAATTGTGCAACTGTGATTATTCCTCATTCTTCAAGTGCCTGGACTGTTTATGTATGCCGATTGTTTTTATAATTGAAACTAACACAATTATTTCAGCGATGTTTTTTTCTCTGTTTAGGTTTAAAGCCAAGAAATAATTTGTCGTTTTTATTAAATTGTTTAATTTAAAGGGAAGTAGCTCCTATTTAATACATATTGATCTAACTTTGATCTTAACTTTCTTTTTTAAAATATGCATATATCACCACACCCCAAAAGCTCTGTATTGTTTGTCTGCAAACATGATGCTTTATTAAGTTAGACTACACAATTAACTACAGAGAAACATTGTGTGGGTCCACACAGACTTTCTGTTTTGCTGTTTTTTTGCTTGGGTTCAGTGCAGACCTATGAGCGATGTTGTGTGTTATATCATGCAGGGTGATACAGAGGTCCTCTTGGAAACCCAGTGAGTCACAGATTCAGGCAGGAGTTACTATGGCCTGTAATTGTCCATCAGGCTAGTAGTTAACAGTTAAAGCTTTATAAGCAAAAGGCCAATGCAGAGGCGTGCAGACACTCGTTTTAGGAGGGAGGTCTGTCATAGACGTGCCATTTTAAACCATTTATTTCCATTTTGGTTTGTAATGGCTCAGCGGTGTATGCCATAACAATTCTAACTGCAGTCCTCGGGGCTAAGAATGGAATATGAGAAGCATATGTGAAAGGA
Source organism: Merluccius polli (assembly GCA_030340625.1). NCBI lineage: Eukaryota > Metazoa > Chordata > Actinopteri > Gadiformes > Merlucciidae > Merluccius > Merluccius polli. Next base: position 47,779 of record JAOPHQ010003205.1, on the reverse strand, counting down.
CCTTATTCTTCTCAGGTTTAGGTGGGTGTACAGTAGGTGACATTGCACACAGAAGGTGACGTCCTGTTGCTCAATTATCACCAACCTATTTTTTTTTTTAATTCCAGACCAGGGATTTACCTTTTTAAAATGTAAGGAATAATGGCTTGACTGATATTTAGGGTTAGGGTTACTTTTTGACTATTTTAAAGTTTACAAATAGTTACCAACACACACACGTACACACACATCAAGCGCTCTCGGCTATATGGACCCACAAGTTAGTACCTATTTACCAAGCACATGTTAATAAAGTTTGTTCAAAGTGGGACTTTTTATCTGAAAGTATTGATTTCAATTTAAATACAATACAAAATAATCATTACATTTAAATGTTAAAAGTTAGAATTTAATTTTTCACACCAACAATAGAGGCAATGGGATGATGGAGGTGTGGTCCTTATTCCAGCACTCTCAGTACTGTGGAGCTCATCTTTCAAGTATTGCAAAGCCACTGTTGAACTGAGAACTCTATATGTCTTTGAGATGAAGACAAATGGAGGCTGTGTTATAAACGGTTGGATATAGTTTGAAGACTTGATTGGTAGCAATCAAATTTAGAAGCATGAGCAGGTGTTGTAATGGGTATGGCAGTCTTTGTATCTTGTGAAATCTGATAACTCAGTTCATTCTTTTCATAAGACTGTAATTTGGTTTTGCCAAATTATTTGATAATTTAGACCTGCAGCAGAAAAAAAAATAAGCTGGGGTTATTTTGCCCCTTTTTCATCTTTCTGCTTCTTGAAGATAAATGTCTACAATGACAAACATCTGGCCTGATCAAATGGTTCCTTAGGGGGTAAATATTTATAAATCGTGTCAGCGGTTTGGCGAGGTTCAGAATTGAATTCTGATCTATTTTTAAGCTATTATATAAAGTTTGTAGTTTTCCAAGTTACCATTAAAACAAAAAACAAGGAAAAAAATAAGGAAGTAATAACTAAAGTAATTTGTGAAGATTTGTTTTACTTAGCTGTACTGTGACAAAAACTGTGAGCGGTCGAACATAATTCAAAGCGCAGCCTCTGGGAAAATTTGATTTTTCCTGTGTGAAGGCCTTCAGGGGCCATCTCCAATTGATGACATGTACTACCAACAATATTAGAGTGATATCCAATTTCACCCAAGACATGACACACGCCCTCAATCACCGACCTTGTTAAACACTTGCACGCACGTTTGAAGAACTCGTGGCTTTCCGCTTGACCTTGCTCCGTGGAGTCCTGTTTACAGAAACTCTTGTGCAGTTAAAACAGATGACCATCCTTACAAGCTCTCAGGCCAGAGCCAACATTGTTCCAGGTGCTCTTAACACCGGCCTGGTAGTAGGTACCTGTCAAGTCCTATCAAACCAGTACAAACAAATGGCCCTTGTCCGACCTTGTTCAGTTACAAGTAGATCTAAACAAGGTGTGTAGTTGCGTGCAGTGTTTAAACAGCGACATCAGTGCATTACCTGTGATGGTCTGCAAACAGTTTGACGAAATGGCCTCGTTTGAAGCCAATCATTTTCTCTCTGCAAAATATAGATACACTTGCTTTCAAATAGTTAATCACTCAAAGGGATGTTTGTAAAATATGGAGTGACAGTTTAGGTAAAAGGATATCCTTTTGGGATGGGCTTTCATGATGATGAGCGTTTGTAGTGCATCCACTTTGGAGTAATTTAGAGAGTAAGAAAAGCCTACACATGCCTGGTGAGTGGCACTCTTATTGTTTCCTGATTTCATTGCTATAATAGCCAAATTTGGGTATTGTTTTCTGCGTCCCTGTTTTCGGTCCAATGTACCCTTCGTAATGGCTCCAACTGGATGATTTGAAAACTCAGGAGTTTGAACGTTTTTGTTCGAATTGTTCATGTTTCGTATTTTGTTTTGCTTTCCCACTCAAACTTTTGAATCACTGTCAGATGTTGGATGCCTGCATGTCAAAGAATGTAAAGTATAGGCCTACCTATAGTTCCGCCCCTCAGTTTTGTGCATAAAAGGCCACTTGAACCCTCTTTTTCAGATTTTGTTTAAGCTTTGTGGTCAGAATCCCAGATGACAGTAATTAGGGCACTTAGCTGTTCAAAGTTTATCAGCCTTAGATAAGCGTTGTCAAAGCCGAAATGTGCATTGCCTGATAGCGCCATGTAGTTAGGATTTATTCAAGCAGAACTGGGGGCAGATAGCAGCTACAGAAGACAAAGACGTATGGTATTTCTTACTAGGCTTCTGAAGATGGAGACCTGTGATGAAAAAAATGGTACTTAAATGTCAGTTAGAACATACCAGGCACAGCAGATATAGTCTGCATCTTACATAATAGTACCTCTGGCCACCCACATCTGGCTCATTGAAATGTACAGTAGAAAGAGTTGAATTCTCCAGCCGCTCTCTCTGTGGTGGTGTCAAGGAGTCCAAGCACGGCTGTATTTCTCTGGGTACAGCAGCATGCCACAGGTGATACATGAACTGCAAAACAAAACTGGTTCTCATCTGTGGTTTTAGGAAGAATGGAAGTGCTGGTGAGTCTATAGATGATTGTAGCACCCCAGAGACACAAGTGGTGAGTAGAATGGTGGTACCCCACAATAGATTTGACACAGCGCCGCTAGACCCAGAGGAGGGTGATAAGTCACAGCCAGTGTGGTCAGTTCAGTGGCTGGCTCCATTCTTGTGTTCTTGTCTCATGTGGACGCGGCTACAATTCAAAGAGGTGTGGTTAATTAACCCTGAGTGGCCCAGGATTACATTTTAACAGATGGGTCTCTCTCTTTTAAGGCCATTTCCAAAGTACACCACTCCGTGACATAAATGTGGCTAAAATGGACCTCCTACCCGATTGGCTGAATGTATCTCAGAAATGGTAAATTTGCATGTTCTGTTTTAATTCTACTTTGGTTTCAGTAAATTGAGTTTTCCCCACAATTGAATCAGACTATTATATTGAGTAAAAGCAGAATCGTTTAACCTGCAGTGCTGCATTCATGTGTCTCTCCAAAGTTATTCAGTTGGAAAGTAGCTACATGGCTCTGAACTTTGTCCTGAGTTACATTACGTTGACATTCTGTGCCTTGTACGCATTTGTTGCTGACCCACAGTATTTTTAGTAGCTCACTTTGGGAAACTTAATGAATGATTTTTGCAGAGTACAACAGTGCATCAGGTTGAACACTTGTTACTATCTAAACAGGATGAGTTCACAAGAGCATGTGCCATGGATATGCAAGAGAACAAAAAAGCCACACAGATAACCTTCAATTTACAACAGGAAGTAGCTGATATCGCTATACCTGATCAGAACTTCCTACCTGAGCAGGAAGTCAAGAACATGTTCTACACAGATATGTTTTTATTGCCTTTTCCCCTGAAGCTTAGAGACATACCTGTCTTGATAGTTGGATATTGTGAAGTTTAACTGCTTCCAGTGAGTAATGCCCTTACACCCAGGGCCACCTGAGTAAGACTAATTATCAAGCCGAGTTTTCCGGTGGAAGAGGTCAGAGTCTACACAGCTTTAGACACACCAGCTGCTGTAATGGAGAGCCTGGGTTTGAGCAAAAGTTCTCTTAATCTGAATTTAGATCAGGGGGACACCAATGTTCTTTGTTGACCCTTGCTCAAAATACACAGTTGCTATACATGTAAAGTCAAATTGACCTTGGATGGTAATCAAAACCAATACATTTACTCAATTATAGTGTGCTGTGAGAACACTATATAATAACTGTTTGCAATTAAGAGGTTTCATTGGATTTGGTTTCCTCTCCCTGAATTTCCAGGCAAATTATAAATTGTTATATATATATATATATATATATATATATATATATATATATATATATATATATATATATATATCTGGACCCCTTGCTGTTAGTCCTTATACGTGCATGTGGATTTGTATTATCGATCTCTTAGGTTGATCTTATATACACAATGAGGTCTGGAATTTAAGAATATCTTCAGATTCAGTTGAAAATGTTTTGCAAGGAAAAATCCATCAGTACAGTTATATTTGAAATGCTCAGACTTTGACAAGTTCTGATTTTAAATTTGCACATATGCTGTTAAAAATGAATAAATGGCTTCTCTTGACACAGGAATGATTGTATTGACTGTTATACAGAGCTGTGGAGGTCTGTAGTCAAGGTTGAACCATGGAACATGATCAGGCTCTGTCAAAATCTCCAGTTGCAGATTGTCTGGAATTGATTAGGAGCCCTCGTTCTTTTTGGCAGTCAAACTGCAATTGGATCCATTTACTTGTTAAAGACCACAAAGGTTAGTGGTAACACTAAAATAGGAAGTTGAACAATGATTTTTCTCCTTTTCACCTTATTTCACTCTTTTTTTGTAGGGTCACTGTTTGTTGAGGTTTCCCAAAGTGTGTGCACAGACCACGGACAGTGTCGGGATTTCCATGGTTATTATTGGAAGTGTTATGACGATGGACACAATATGCCTATTTGTGATGAATGCTCAAATTCTAAGTCATTAGTCCCCTACCCAGAAGCCCTTTGCACCCGGGAATTGACTGAAATGATTTTGATGCCTGTTTTTAATGAGGCCATTTTTACAGCTGTTGGCCACGATGGTTCACAGTTATTTAGCTTTTTTTTGCCCACAGCATGGGACAAAAGTAGACCAAAAGTCTGCGTAATTGCGTTATTTTGTGCAGTAAAGGCTTATGTAAAATGTACTGTAGGCAGTGAAAATGTGATCCTGCGATTCAAGCCTTTGCTTATAATTGCATACACACATCCTTATGTCTAGACTTCACTAGTGTGTGTTTCCAATCAAATTTAGATTGTTTGTCATTTATTTATAAATCATGATAATTTGTACTGAGCAGGACCAAACACAAGCGTTCTCTGGAAATTTGAAAAAATATTTTCTACTGTTGGATTTAAAATGTTAGGGCTTTCCATCTCACAAGTAAGTCATTAAAACGACCACACAATCATTTAGTTTTTCTGAGGACATTTTTTTTATTTTTCAAGACAAATGTGACCTTGCTCCAAGCAGCTTGGAAACACAAAATATCTCTATCATATGTTAGTGTTTAAAAATTCAATTTTTTTAAGCTCGGCAGCACTACTATGAAGGTTGACATTTTAAGATTGGACCCTCCTCCTCGCTCTCTTTAATCCGGTTAAACCCCACGCCCGACCCCTATCCCTGAGTGTGAGGTCTGAATTGAGACACAGCGGAGTACCCTAGCCTGGAGTCGAACGCTCAGGAGCCAGAGTGAGGGGTCGAAATGAAAGTGATCTCCCTCTACCCCCAAGGAACAGGGAACAAGCCACAGTTGTGTAAAACAAAACCAGTCGTGGAGGGCTGTCTACTAGGCTCTAGGGCTAAAAAGATGTCAATAGTGTAAGTTGTGTGCACACTTTTGACCAAAAACCCCTGTGCTCTCCGTCGCCCGCAACATCCAACCTCTAACGTTCTTCCTTCTCCTTTGCCTCCATTTGTTATTTTTTTGTCCCCAACTTCCACCCTCACGATGAGATTAGATTAGATGAGAGATAAAATCTAAGGTTACGATATTGAGATAATGTAAATTAGATTAGATGATTTTGGCTGATTTACATCTGACCTCTGGCTATTAGGGGCACCTAAAGGACTCAGAGGTTAGCTGGAGTATAGTGAAAAGAGAGGTTTTGATCTTCTTGTTGACCTCACATTGACTGACATGTGTCTGTACTTTATTCCAGTACAAGTCTCAAGGCCCCTGTCTGCCCAATCACATGGCGGACATCAGAACCACAACAAAAAGGTATTTACTGTTATCATTTGATTAATTGGTGAAGGTAGTTTTTTTTTTCCGGGTGGAGGGGGGGGGGGGGGGGGGGGGTCGTGTGTCATGTATCACTATGTGGTAACCATCAGACATGTGTTAACCATCACAAACAAAACTTGCGTCACTTTGACAGTTGACACGTCCGTTAGTTCTTAGGTCCCCAAATAATCATCTGCAATAGACATTTCTTTGCCACAGATCATTTTCCACAGGTTTTGCTGAGCCTAAGCGTAGTCAGCTGCCAGGCGAAGCTTAGGCGTATGTGTATGTGTGTGTGTGTGTGCATGTGTGTGTGTATGGGTAGGGTTGTGTTGGTATGCATGACAGGTTGATCAGCCTCTCTACGTGATTCTGTACTCCTCTAGGCTGTTAAGATTACATGATCAACCTCAAACTGCCGCTTTTTCCGCCTCCATCACTTCTCTGTGGTGAAAGTGCTGATGCACTCTCACTCGTCCAGACCACATTTTATCTATTACGCTGAGGTAATGCTTTATTTATTTGTTGTTTCATGTCTTTAACTACCCTTTCAGACACTGATGTCATACCAGTCCCTTTCTCTCTTGTGGCTTCGCTCCAAAAAAAAGATGACTTGTGGTTACAATGGAAGATCCTTTTTTCTTCTCCTTTTTAAAAAATTGAAACAAGACAAATGTAAGGAGAAGAGTACAACGCAGCTCAAGTCTAGAAGTGCAGCTGAACTCTCCTACCGCTATTAGCTGCTGCTGGCTACATCTGACCCATAGCAGGCTTAACACAGACCCATAATGTAGCGTGAGACGTGGTTAAGCTTACTCACTGGTCTGATTTCACTGAGGGAGACTCACAAAATGTGATTAATGGACCAGGATGTGATAATTAGTGGAGTAAATTGTTTTTATATAGACCTCATAACACTGCTTATATTTTCTAACACACACACACACCAACACACACACATACACACACATCAAGTGCCCTGGGCTATATGGACCCACAAATTAGTACCTATTTTACCAAGCACGTGTTAATAAAGTTTGTTCAAAGTGGGAGTGTGTGTGTCTGAGGGAGCGAGAGGAAGGGAGAAACGGAGAGAGAGGGGTGTGTGTGTGTTTTCAAAAGAAAAGTAACACTACTGTAGTAATATGGCCAGTACAGCAGATGTGGCTATAGGGTATTTATTGGCTCCCTGTGTCGATGCAGGAAAGGCAAAGGGTACAAGTGGATACATAGGACTATTAGAGAGCAAATGGCTTGCCATTTCTTTAAAGCCATCAGAGCTGCCACAAAGGCTTTGGATCAAAGGACCCAATAACATCTCGACCTCCATCCCCACTGTAGTGACACATCCCTGTTCTGCCCACTCAGAGCAGTCCCCCACCTGCGGTCATTGCTTTCATTCGAACGGGACAGTAGCAGGCCAAGACTTGTCCCCCCCATCAGGCATCAGGGGACACTAGCTGAAAGACGCTGGGTACTTCCTGGGGAAAACCAAACTCCCAAGCCTATGAAGGGAAGTTAACCAAAACGGGGGACCTTCTTTTATGTCTTGCAAAAGTGGCCATTTTCTTTTTTGTCTTGTATGGATTTGTTTTTTTGCAATAGACACCTTTTTAGCCTGGAGTGTTACATCCTGGCTGTTCATTTGTGCTGCCACATGAATTACACGCTCTTTGGCTGCAACAGCGCATAACATCCGTCAAGCCGACATTTATTCACCTTTTTTTTAGATATCCTACGTATTTCCCACAATGCTTTTCATCTCAAGTTGGATCAGACCCAGCTTCCTGGGGTGTGAACTTATTGCCACACAATTTCAGTAATGAATAGAGGCCTTATGAAGGCTTATTAGTTTCAATTTACAGAGCCTGGCTTCTAGACCGTACCTTAGCTTACCTGTGGGAAAGGTTTGACCATAATCAGGTAATCAGATTATGGTAATAGTCAGAGCCATGTCTGGGGTCCTCCTCTCTATAGACCGCTTGCAGACAGGCAGAACATGACGCCTGAGGAGGCCGACGAGATAGATTGTCAACGTATCCGCAACACCAGCCTAGGTGCCAAGATAGACTCCCAACTATTAAGACGTCCTGTCTGCTTCCTTTGAATCAATCAGCCTGATTGATTAACCAAAGCTTTTGAAGCCGCAACCCTGTGACCAAGTCAAGTTTCAGATGGGACCGTGTGACCCTCTGTGTTTGGCCACTGTGGGCCACAGATAAAAGTTTGTGGTTATTTGTGTCCTAATTTTGTGATTAAAAGGTACACTGTAAGAACTTGGAGACTATAAAGCTTCGCCAAGGAGCCCCCCCACCCACCCTCTGCCTCTTTGTGCAGCTCCACGATAAGACCTGCGTGTTTTGTCACATGCATCACAGCAGACCTTCTCTGTAATCAGCAAAACCATACCCCGTTCCTCTGGAATGACATAGAATTATCTAAACGTGCCTCAATGTGGATCTGACCTATGCGGCCACCTGTTGGTTTTTGTCGGACAATGTCTGCGAGATGTTTCTTTTCACTTCATCTTCAATATGTTTGTGTGTGTGTGTGTGTGTGTGTGTGTGTGAGCTTCACCTGCATAGGGTCATAGGGTGGTACAGGAGAACCACACCTCTATTTGCTGCGGAACAGCAGGTCTTCCCCAATGACCCTCTTGTTTTCGCCATGGACATTGACAAGACCCTTCCACACAGCGACAGCAATGACTTAAGCACAACAACATATGCACACACACACACACACAGACAACAATCTCCCACACCGACCCCTCTAGCTCAGAGACCTGCTCCCTCCCTCCCTCCCTCCTTCCCTCCCCAACCTTACCCATTTTCGACGTGAAGTGAGAACAGTTCAAAGTCATCGTAGCTCAGATCGGGAGAACAAGCCTCAAGAATGTTGATGAACAACCATCGACAAAAGCGCTCTTTACACGAAATAAGCCAGCAACAGCGAACGCAAAGAGCAAAGAGTTTAACAGAGCTAACGCTTTCATCCCTGTGTTTCTCTTCAAAGGCCTAATGACAAGGTAGATTCCGGCAAGGCCATAAAAGCGAAGCCGGAGCTCAGTGACTCAGCAGGGCCGTGTAAATAAGGTGGACCCTCACACTGAGTTCCTCGGTGAACATTACTCAAAGCCCAGAGAGTTCCCTGCACTTAGCAGCCCCTGCAGATGTTTGGCTTGGGGTCCAGTCGTCCCCTTGTTGCGTGTGTTTTGATGTTGACCTCGCGCATGTGAGTGGTATGCAGACCCTCGACTGCCACAACTACCCAGAATCTCATAATCACACACATCCTGTGACCTAGCCCTCGCTCAGTTGTTGCTTCACGCAACGCTACACTCCTTAGAAGTTGGGCGAGAGAGAGGACCGGCTGTCAGAACAGGCAGATGGATGTGCTGCTGCCGATCACGCACCTCACTGTCCCTCACTCTCAACAGACACCCGAGGCTAGGGCTTAAACGGTTGCGTTATTAAATGTCCAACCTTTGACTGAGCAGGGTTTGATGTTTTGATGTGCTCACCCTCCCGAACGATTATTGCAATATCCACAACCACAGAGTCCTGCCATAACCCTGCCCTGTAAAAAAAAAAAAAAAAGCATCAGCCCCCCTCATTAAGGGAGTTTTTTTGTAATTAGACAAAAGAGGCTGCAAACAACTCCCAGAGAGCCATTATATCCCTGATGTCCTCAAGGCTACAAATCACTTACATGGAGAGTGCATTTACTGCCTACCATCTGGGGAGGCCGCTGAGGGTCCCTGTCAGCCCTCACAGCCACCCCATGCCCACCGAGAGAACACACACAATATACGTTGGAAGAAGGAAAACACCAGCCCTTAAACGCTTGCACATGTCGCTTTTCCCACAATCAGCAGCAAAGTGTTTCGATCGGCGTCTCGCCAATCTAAAAACGGATGAGAAGGTCCTGGTGACTTTTTCTCCGCCTCCTTCCAGGCATCAGAAGAGTCATGTGACCAGATTTTAAGATGCCCTACACTTCCCGGCGCATCACACACACCCTTCCCTGTGCTCCTCGCTCTTTGCTTTGTATTTATTCATTTACTTGTATATATATATATATATATATATACGTATTACTGATATTTCATTTTGAGGTCGTTCTCCCTCAATTACACTTCACATTGCACTTTCTTCCGGTCATAACCAACCCCCCACCCCCCAAAAAAACAACAATCATGGTATTACAAAATTTCACCCAAGTATTACATTTTCACCCATGGTTGTCTTATTTCTGGACATTACGAATTGAGGTGGTTGAGGTGGTTGAGGCTTCGGCGGTCGTGACCATGTTCGTATCGGTAATAGTTGATGAAGTTTTAATGTGCCCTATTGAGTCACTGGCTGCTCGGTGAACTGTCCGTTCCTGCGTGTGCGCTGCGTATGAATGGCTGTTTAGTCTGTTTTGGGTTTTATGGTGTTTTAGTGACCGTACTTCACCGTGACTGGCG